>OW121741.1:91283400-91352296 GCA_933228675.1 Stomorhina lunata | reverse complement strand
CGTTATTTTGGCTGTAGCTATCATAGTTAACGAGAAAATCGACTTTAAAGTTTTTTATAAAAAATTTTCAAAAAAAATTAATTTTGGTATGAAAAAATGAGTGATCACAGAATTTCGTAATTTTGGCTGTAGCTATCATAGTTAACGAGAAAATCGACTTTAAAGTTTTTTATAAAAAATTTCCAAAAAATCAATTTTGGTATGAAAAAATGAGTGATCACAGAATTTCATTATTTTGGCTGTAGCTATCATAGTTAACGAGAAAATCGACTTTAAAGTTTTTTATAAAAAATTTTCAAAAAAAATTAATTTTGGTATGAAAAAATGAGTGATCACAGAATTTCGTTATTTTGGCTGTAGCTATCATAGTTAAAGAGAAAATCGACTTTAAAGTTTTTTATAAAAAATTTCCAAAATAATCAATTTTGGTATGAAAAAATGAGTGATCACAGAATTTCGTTATTTTGGCTGTAGCTATCATAGTTAACGAGAAAATCGACTTTAAAGTTTTTTATAAAAAATTTTCAAAAAAAATTAATTTTGGTATGAAAAAATGAGTTTTTTATAAAAAAATTAAAAAAAAAATCAATTTTGGTATGAAAAAATGAGTGATCACAGAATTTCGTTATTTTGGCTGTAGCTATCATAGTTAACGAGAAAATCGACTTTAAAGTTTTTTATAAAAAATTTTCAAAAAAAATTAATTTTGGTATGAAAAAATGAGTTTTTTATAAAAAAAATTAAAAAAAAAAATCAATTTTGGTATGAAAAAATGAGTGATCACAGAATTTCATTATTTTGGCTGTAGCTATCATAGTTAACGAGAAAATCGACTTTAAAGTTTTTTATAAAAAATTTTCAAAAAAAAATTAATTTTGGTATGAAAAAATGAGTGATCACAGAATTTCGTTATTTTGGCTGTAGCTATCATAGTTAAAGAGAAAATCGACTTTAAAGTTTTTTATAAAAAATTTCCAAAAAAAATCAATTTTGGTATGAAAAAATGAGTGATCACAGAATTTCGTTATTTTGGCTGTAGCTATCATAGTTAACGAGAAAATCGACTTTAAAGTTTTTTATAAAAAATTTCCAAAAAAAATCAATTTTGGTATGAAAAAATGCGTGATCACAGAATTTCGTTATTTTGGCTGTAGCTATCATAGTTAACGAGAAAATCGACTTTAAAGTTTTTTCTAAAAAATTTTCAAAAAAATCAATTTTGGTATGAAAAAATGAGTGATCACAGAATTTCGTTATTTTGGCTGTAGCTATCATAGTTAACGAGAAAATCGACTTTAAAGTTTTTTATAAAAAATTTCCAAAAAAATCAATTTTGGTATGAAAAAATGAGTGATCACAGAATTTCGTTATTTTGGCTGTAGCTATCATAGTTAACGAGAAAATCGACTTTAAAGTTTTTTATAAAAAATTTTCAAAAAAAATTAATTTTGGTATGAAAAAATGAGTTTTTTATAAAAAAATTTAAAAAAAATCAATTTTGGTATGAAAAAATGAGTGATCACAGAATTTCGTTATTTTGGCTGTAGCTATCATAGTTAACGAGAAAATCGAGTTTAAAGTTTTTTATAAAAAAAAAATCAAAAAAATCAATTTTGGTATGAAAAAATGAGTGATCACAGAATTTCGTTATTTTGGCTGTAGCTATCATAGTTAACGAGAAAATCGACTTTAAAATTTTTTATAAAAAATTTCCAAAAAAATCAATTTTGGTATGAAAAATGAGTGATCACAGAATTTCGTTATTTTGGCTGTAGCTATCATAGTTAACGAGAAAATTGACTTTAAAGTTTTTTATAAAAAATTTCCAAAAAAATCAATTTTGGTATGAAAAAATGAGTGATCACAGAGTTTCGTTATTTTGGCTGTAGCTATCATAGTTAACGAGAAAATCGACTTTAAAGTTTTTTATAAAAAATTTCCAAAAAAAATCAATTTTGGTATGAAAAAATGAGTGATCACAGAATTTCGTTATTTTGGCTGTAGCTATCATAGTTAACGAGAAAATCGACTTTAAAGTTTTTTATAAAAAATTTCCAAAGAAATCAATTTTGGTATGAAAAAATGAGTGATCACAGAATTTCGTTATTTTGGCTGTAGCTATCATAGGTAACGAGAAAATCGACTTTAAAGTTTTTTATAAAAAATTTTCAAAAAAAATTATTTTTTGTATGAAAAAATGAGTGATCACAGAATTTCGTTATTTTGGCTGTAGCTATCATAGTTAACGAGAAAATCGACTTTAAAGTTTTTTATAAAAAATTTCCAAAAAAAATCAATTTTGGTATGAAAAAATTAGTGATCACAGAATTTCGTTATTTTGGCTGTAGCTATCATAGTTAACGAGAAAATCGACTTTAAAGTTTTTTATAAAAAATTTCCAAAAAAATCAATTTTGGTATGAAAAAATGAGTGATCACAGAATTTCGTTATTTTGGCTGTAGCTATCATAGTTAACGAGAAAATTGACTTTAAAGTTTTTTATAAAAAATTTCCAAAGAAATCAATTTTGGTATGAAAAAATGAGTGATCACAGAATTTCGTTATTTTGGCTGTAGCTATCATAGTTAACGAGAAAATCGACTTTAAAGTTTTTTATAAAAAATTTCCAAAAAAATCAATTTTGGTATGAAAAAATGAGTGATCACAGAATTTCGTTATTTTGGCTGTAGCTATCATAGTTAACGAGAAAATCGACTTTAAAGTTTTTTATAAAAAATTTCCAAAAAAATCAATTTTGGTATGAAAAAATGAGTGATCACAGAATTTCGTTATTTTGGCTGTAGCTATCATAGTTAACGAGAAAATCGACTTTAAAGTTTTTTATAAAAAATTTTCAAAAAAAATTAATTTTGGTATAAAAAAATGAGTGATCACAGAATTTCGTTATTTTGACTGTAGCTATCATAGTTAACGAGAAAATCGACTTTAAAGTTTTTTATAAAAAATTTCCAAAAAAATCAATTTTGGTATGAAAAAATGAGTGATCACAGAATTTCGTTATTTTGGCTGTAGCTATCATAGTTAACGAGAAAATCGACTTTAAAGTTTTTTATAAAAAAAATCAATTTTGGTATGAAAATATGAGTGATCACAGAATTTCGTTATTTTGGCTGTAGCTATCATAGGTAACGAGAAAATCGACTTTAAAGTTTTTTATAAAAAAATTAAAAAAAAATCAATTTTGGTATGAAAAAATGAGTGATCACAGAATTTCGTTATTTTGGCTATAGCTATCATAGTTAACGAGAAAATCGACTTTAAAGTTTAAAAAATTTTCAAAAAAATCAATTTTGGTATTTTTATAAAAAATTTTCAAAAAAATTAATTTTGGTAGGAAAAAATGAGTGAACACAGAATTTCGTTATTTTGGCTGTAGCTATCATAGTTAACGAGAAAATCGACTTTAAAGTTTTTTATAAAAAAAATCTATTTTGGTATGAAAAAATGAGTGATCACAGAATTTCGTTATTTTGGCTGTAGCTATCATAGTTAACGAGAAAATCGACTTTAAAGTTTTTTATAAAAAAATTTCAAAAAAATAAATTTTGGTATGAAAATATGAGTGATCACAGAATTTTGTTATTTTGGCTGTAGCTATCATAGTTAACGAGAAAATCGACTTTAAAGTTTTTTATAAAAAAATTTCAAAAAAAATCAATTTTGGTATGAAAAAATGAGTGATCACAGAATTTCGTTATTTTGGCTGTAGCTATCATAGTTAACGAGAAAATCGACTTTAAACTTTTTTATAAAAAATTTTCAAAAAAATCAATTTTGGTATGAAAAAATTAGTGATCACAGAATTTCGTTATTTTGGCTGTAGCTATCATAGTTAACGAGAAAATCGACTTTAAAGTTTTTTATAAAAAATTTTCAAAAAAATCAATTTCGGTATTTTTATAAAAAAATTTCAAAAAAAATTAATTTTGGTATGAAAAAATGAGTGATCACAGAATTTCGTTATTTTGGCTGTAGCTATCATAGTTAACGAGAAAATCGACTTTAAAGTTTTTTATAAAAAATTTTCAAAAAAATCAATTTCGGTATTTTTATAAAAAAATTTCAAAAAAAATTAATTTTGGTATGAAAAAATGAGTGATCACAGAATTTCGTTATTTTGGCTGTAGCTATCATAGTTAACGAGAAAATCGACGTTAAAGTTTTTTATAAAAAAATTTCAAAAAAAATCAATTTTGGTATGAAAAAATGAGTGATCACAGAATTTCGTTATTTTGGCTGTAGCTATCATAGTTAACGAGAAAATCGACTTTAAAGTTTTTTATAAAAAATTTTCAAAAAAATCAATTTTGGTATGAAAAAATTAGTGATCACAGAATTTCGTTATTTTGGCTGTAGCTATCATAGTTAACGAGAAAATCGACTTTAAAGTTTTTTATAAAAAATTTTCAAAAAAATCAATTTCGGTATTTTTATAAAAAAATTTCAAAAAAAATTAATTTTGGTATGAAAAAATGAGTGATCACAGAATTTCGTTATTTTGGCTGTAGCTATCATAGTTAACGAGAAAATCGACTTTAAAGTTTTTTATAAAAAATTTTCAAAAAAATCAATTTTGGTATGAAAAAATTAGTGATCACAGAATTTCGTTATTTTGGCTGTAGCTATCATAGTTAACGAGAAAATCGACTTTAAAGTTTTTTATAAAAAATTTTCAAAAAAATCAATTTCGGTATTTTTATAAAAAAATTTCAAAAAAAATTAATTTTGGTATGAAAAAATGAGTGATCACAGAATTTCGTTATTTTGGCTGTAGCTATCATAGTTAACGAGAAAATCGACTTTAAAGTTTTTTATAAAAAAATTTCAAAAAAAATCAATTTTGGTATGAAAAAATGAGTGATCACAGAATTTCGTTATTTTGGCTGTAGCTATCATAGTTAACGAGAAAATCGACTTTAAAGTTTTTTATAAAAAAATTTCAAAAAAATCAATTTTGGTATGAAAAAATTAGTGATCACAGAATTTCGTTATTTTGGCTGTAGATATCATAGTTAACGAGAAAATCGACTTTAAAGTTTTTTATAAAAAATTTTCAAAAAAATCAATTTCGGTATTTTTATAAAAAAATTTCAAAAAAAATTAATTTTGGTATGAAAAAATGAGTGATCACAGAATTTCGTTATTTTGGCTGTAGCTATCATAGTTAACGAGAAAATCGACTTTAAAGTTTTTTTTTATAAAAAAATTTCAAAAAAAACAATTTTGTTATGAAAAAATGAGTGATCACAGAATTTTGTTATTTTGGCTGTAGCTATCATAGGTAACGAGAAAATCGACTTTAAAGTTTTTTATAAAAAAATTAAAAAAAAATCAATTTTGGTATGAAAAAATGAGTGATCACAGAATTTCGTTATTTTGGCTGTAGCTATCATAGTTAACGAGAAAATCGACTTTAAAGTTTTTTATAAAAAATTTCCAAAAAATCAATTTTGGTATGAAAAAATGAGTGATCACAGAATTTCGTTATTTTGGCTGTAGCTATCATAGTTAACGAGAAAATCGACTTTAAAGTTTTTTATAAAAAATTTCCAAAAAAATCAATTTTGGTATGAAAAAATGAGTGAACACAGAATTTCGTTATTTTGGCTGTAGCTATCATAGTTAACGAGAAAATCGACTTTGAAGTTTTTTATAAAAAAATTAAAAAAAATCAATTTTGGTATGAAAAAATGAGTGATCACAGAATTTCGTTATTTTGGCTGTAGCTATCATAGTTAACGAGAAAATCGACTTTAAAGTTTTTTATAAAAAATTTCCAAAAAAATCAATTTTGGTATGAAAAAATGAGTTTTTATAAAAAAATTAAAAAAAAATCAATTTTGGTATGAAAAAATGAGTGATCACAGAATTTCGTTATTTTGGCTGTAGCTATCATAGTTAACGAGAAAATCGACTTTAAAGTTTTTTATAAAAAATTTCCAAAAAAAATCAATTTTGGTATGAAAAAATGAGTGATCACAGAATTTCGTTATTTTGGCTGTAGCTATCATAGTTAACGAGAAAATCGACTTTAAAGTTTTTTATAAAAAATTTTCAAAAAAAATTAATTTTGATATGAAAAAATGAGTGATCACAGAATTTCGTTATTTTGGCTGTAGCTATCATAGTTAACGAGAAAATCGACTTTAAAGTTTTTTATAAAAAATTTCCAAAAAAATCAATTTTGGTATGAAAAAATGAGTTTTTTATAAAAAAATTAAAAAAAAATCAATTTTGGTATGAAAAAATGAGTGATCACAGAATTTCGTTATTTTGGCTGTAGCTATCATAGTTAACGAGAAAATCGACCTTAAAGTTTTTTATAAAAAATTTTCAAAAAAATCAATTTCGGTATTTTTATAAAAAAATTTCAAAAAAAATTAATTTTGGTATGAAAAAATGAGTGATCACAGAATTTCGTTATTTTGGCTGTAGCTATCATAGTTAACGAGAAAATCGACTTTAAAGTTTTTTTTTATAAAAAAATTTCAAAAAAAAACAATTTTGTTATGAAAAAATGAGTGATCACAGAATTTTGTTATTTTGGCTGTAGCTATCATAGGTAACGAGAAAATCGACTTTAAAGTTTTTTATAAAAAAATTAAAAAAAAATCAATTTTGGTATGAAAAAATGAGTGATCACAGAATTTCGTTATTTTGGCTGTAGCTATCATAGTTAACGAGAAAATCGACTTTAAAGTTTTTTATAAAAAATTTCCAAAAAATCAATTTTGGTATGAAAAAATGAGTGATCACAGAATTTCGTTATTTTGGCTGTAGCTATCATAGTTAACGAGAAAATCGACTTTAAAGTTTTTTATAAAAAATTTCCAAAAAAATCAATTTTGGTATGAAAAAATGAGTGAACACAGAATTTCGTTATTTTGGCTGTTGCTATCATAGTTAACGAGAAAATCGACTTTGAAGTTTTTTATAAAAAAATTAAAAAAAATCAATTTTGGTATGAAAAAATGAGTGATCACAGAATTTCGTTATTTTGGCTGTAGCTATCATAGTTAACGAGAAAATCGACTTTAAAGTTTTTTATAAAAAATTTCCAAAAAAATCAATTTTGGTATGAAAAAATGAGTTTTTTATAAAAAAATTAAAAAAAAATCAATTTTGGTATGAAAAAATGAGTGATCACAGAATTTCGTTATTTTGGCTGTAGCTATCATAGTTAACGAGAAAATCGACTTTAAAGTTTTTTATAAAAAATTTCCAAAAAAAATCAATTTTGGTATGAAAAAATGAGTGATCACAGAATTTCGTTATTTTGGCTGTAGCTATCATAGTTAACGAGAAAATCGACTTTAAAGTTTTTATAAAAAATTTTCAAAAAAAATTAATTTTGGTATGAAAAAATGAGTGATCACAGAATTTCGTTATTTTGGCTGTAGCTATCATAGTTAACGAGAAAATCGACTTTAAAGTTTTTTATAAAAAATTTCCAAAAAAATCAATTTTGGTTTGAAAAAATTAGTTTTTTATAAAAAAAATTAAAAAAAAATCAATTTTGGTATGAAAAAATGAGTGATCACAGAATTTCGTTATTTTGGCTGTAGCTATCATAGTTAACGAGAAAATCGACTTTAAAGTTTTTTATAAAAAATTTCCAAAAAAAATCAATTTTGGTATGAAAAAATGAGTGATCACAGAATTTCGTTATTTTGGCTGTAGCTATCATAGTTAACGAGAAAATCGACTTTAAAGTTTTTTATAAAAAATTTCCAAAAAAATCAATCTTGGTATGAAAAAATGAGTGAACACAGAATTTCGTTATTTTGGCTGTAACTATCATAGTTAACGAGAAAATCAAGTTTAAAGTTTTTTATAAAAAAAAAATCAAAAAAATCAATTTTGGTATGAAAAAATGAGTGATCACAGAATTTCGTTATTTTGGCTGTAGCTATCATAGTTAACGAGAAAATCGACTTTAAAATTTTTTTATAAAAAATTTTCAAAAAAAATTAATTTTGGTATGAAAAAATGAGTGATCACAGAATTTCGTTATTTTGGCTGTAGCTATCATAGTTAACGAGAAAATCGACTTTAAAGTTTTTAATAAAAAATTTCCAAAAAAATCGATTTTGGTATGAAAAAATGAGTGACCACAGAATTTCGTTATTTTGGCTGTAGCTATCATAGTTAACGAGAAAATCGACTTTAAAGTTTTTTATACAAAATTTTCAAAAAAAATTAATTTTTGTATGAAAAAATGAGTGATCACAGAATTTCGTTATTTTGGCTGTAGCTATCATAGGTAACGAGAAAATCGACTTTAAAGTTTTTTATACAAAATTTTCAAAAAAAATTAATTTTTATATGAAAAAATGAGTGATCACAGAATTTCGTTATTTTGGCTGTAGCTATCATAGGTAACGAGAAAATCGACTTTAAAGTTTTTTATACAAAATTTTCAAAAAAAATTAATTTTTGTATGAAAAAATGAGTGATCACAGAATTTCGTTATTTTGGCTGTAGCTATCATAGTTAACGAGAAAATCGACTTTAAAGTTTTTTATAAAAAATTTCCAAAAAAATCAATTTTGGTATGAAAAAATGAGTGATCACAGAATTTCGTTATTTTGGCTGTAGCTATCATAGTTAACGAGAAAATCGACTTTAAAGTTTTTTATACAAAATTTTCAAAAAAAATTAATTTTTGTATGAAAAAATGAGTGATCACAGAATTTCGTTATTTTGGCTGTAGCTATCATAGTTAACGAGAAAATCGACTTTAAAGTTTTTTATAAAAAATTTCCAAAAAAATCAATTTTGGTATGAAAAAATGAGTGATCACAGAATTTCGTTATTTTGGCTGTAGCTATCATAGTTAACGAGAAAATCGACTTTAAAGTTTTTCATAAAAATTTTCCAAAAAAATCAATTTTGGTATGAAAAAATGAGTGAACACAGAATTTCGTTATTTTGGCTGTAGCTATCATAGTTAACGAGAAAATCGACTTTAAAGTTTTTTATAAAAAATTTTCAAAAAAATTAATTTTGGCATGAAAAAATGAGTGATCACAGAATTTCGTTATTTTGGCTGTAGCTATCATAGTTAACGAGAAAATCGACTTTAAAGTTTTTTATAAAAAATTTCCAAAAAAGTAAATTTTGGTATGAAAAAATGAGTGATCACTGAATTTCGTTATTTTGGCTGTAGCTATCATAGTTAACGAGAAAATCGACTTTAAAGTTTTTTATAAAAAATTTTCAAAAAAATCAATTTTGGTATGAAAAAATGAGTGATCACAGAATTTCGTTATTTTGGCTGTAGCTATCATAGTTAACGAGAAAATCGACTTTAAAGTTTTTTATAAAAAATTTCCAAAAAAATCAATTTTGGTATGAAAAAATGAGTGATCACAGAATTTCGTTATTTTGGCTGTAGCTATCATAGTTAACGAGAAAATCGACTTTAAAGTTTTTTATAAAAAATTTCCAAAAAAATCAATTTTGGTATGAAAAAATGAGTGATCACAGAATTTCGTTATTTTGGCTGTAGCTATCATAGTTAACGAGAAAATCGACTTTAAAGTTTTTTATTAAAAATTTCCAAAAAATCAATTTTGGTATGAAAAAATGAGTGATCACAGAATTTCGTTATTTTGGCTGTAGCTATCATAGTTAACGAGAAAATCGACTTTAAAGTTTTTTATAAAAAATTTCCAAAAAAATCAATTTTGGTATGAAAAAATGAGTGATCACAGAATTTCGTTATTTTGGCTGTAGCTATCAAAGTTAACGAGAAAATCGACTTTAAAGTTTTATATAAAAAATTTTCAAAAAAATTAATTTTGGTATGAAAAAATGAGTGATCACAGAATTTCGTTATTTTGGCTGTAGCTATCATAGTTAACGAGAAAATCGACTTTAAAGTTTTTTATAAATAAAATTCAAAAAAATCAATTTTGGTATGAAAAAATGAGTGATCACACACAGAATTTCGTTATTTTGGCTGTAGCTATCATAGTTAACGAGAAAATCGACTTTAAAGTTTTTCATAAAAATTTTCCAAAAAAATCAATTTTGGTATGAAAAAATGAGTGATCACAGAATTTCGTTATTTTGGCTGTAGCTATCATAGTTAACGAGAAAATCGACTTTAAAGTTTTTTATAAAAAATTTTCAAAAAAATTAATTTTGGCATGAAAAAATGAGTGATCACAGAATTTCGTTATTTTGGCTGTAGCTATCATAGTTAACGAGAAAATCGACTTTAAAGTTTTTTATAAAAAATTTCCAAAAAAGTAAATTTTGGTATGAAAAAATGAGTGATCACTGAATTTCGTTATTTTGGCTGTAGCTATCATAGTTAACGAGAAAATCGACTTTAAAGTTTTTTATAAAAAATTTTCAAAAAAATCAATTTTGGTATGAAAAAATGAGTGATCACAGAATTTCGTTATTTTGGCTGTAGCTATCATAGTTAACGAGAAAATCGACTTTAAAGGTTTTATAAAAAATTTCCAAAAAAATCAATTTTGGTATGAAAAAATGAGTGATCACATAATTTCGTTATTTTGGCTGTAGCTATCATAGTTAACGAGAAAATCGACTTTAAAGTTTTTAATAAAAAATTTCCAAAAAAATCAATTTTGGTATGAAAAAATGAGTGATCACAGAATTTCGTTATTTTGGCTGTAGCTATCATAGTTAACGAGAAAATCGACTTTAAAGTTTTTTATAAAAAATGTCCAAAAAAATCAATTTTGGTATGCAAAAATGAGTGATCACAGAATTTCGTTATTTTGGCTGTAGCTATCATAGTTAACGAGAAAATCGACTTTAAAGTTTTTTATAAAAAATTTCCAAATAAATCAATTTTGGTATGAAAAAATGAGTGATCACAGAATTTCGTTATTTTGGCTGTAGCTATCAAAGTTAACGAGAAAATCGACTTTAAAGTTTTATATAAAAAATTTAAAAAAAAAATTAATTTTGGTATGAAAAAATGAGTGATCACAGAATTTCGTTATTTTGGCTGTAGCTATCATAGTTAACGAGAAAATCGACTTTAAAGTTTTTTATAAATAAAATTCAAAAAAATCAATTTTGGTATGAAAAAATGAGTGATCACAGAATTTCGTTATTTTGGCTGTAGCTATCATAGTTAACGAGAAAATCGACTTTAAAGTTTTTTATAAAAAATTTCCAAAAAAATCAATTTTGGTATGAAAAAATGAGTGATCACAGAATTTCGTTATTTTGGCTGTAGCTATCATAGTTAATGAGAAAATCGACTTTAAAGTTTTTTATAAAAAATTTTCAAAAAAAATTAATTTTGGTATGAAAAAATGAGTGATCACAGAATTTCGTTATTTTGGCTGTAGCTATCATAGTTAACGAGAAAATCGACTTTAAAGTTTTTTATAAAAAATTTTCAAAAAAATTAATTTTGGTATGAAAAAATGAGTGATCACAGAATTTCGTTATTTTGGCTGTAGCTATCATAGTTAACGAGAAAATCGACTTTAAAGTTTTTTATAAAAAATTTCCAAAAAAATCAATTTTGGTATGAAAAAATGAGTGATCACAGAATTTCGTTATTTTGGCTGTAGCTATCATAGTTAACGAGAAAATCGACTTTAAAGTTTTTTATAAAAAATTTTCAAAAAAAATTAATTTTGGTATGAAAAAATGAGTGATCACAGAATTTCGTTATTTTGGCTGTAGCTATCATAGTTAACGAGAAAATCGACTTTAAAGTTTTTTATAAAAAAATTCCAAAAAAATCAATTTTGGTATGAAAAAATGAGTGATCACAGAATTTCGTTATTTTGGCTGTAGCTATCATAGTTAACGAGAAAATCTACTTTAAAGTTTTTAATAAAAAATTTCCAAAAAAATCAATTTTGGTATGAAAAAATGAGTGATCACAGAATTTCGTTATTTTGGCTGTAGCTATCATAGTTAACGAGAAAATCGACTTTAAAGTTTTTTATAAAAAATTTTCAAAAAAAATTAATTTTTGTATGAAAAAATGAGTGATCACAGAATTTCGTTATTTTGGCTGTAGCTATCATAGTTAACGAGAAAATCGACTTTAAAGTTTTTTATAAAAAATTTTCAAAAAAAATTAATTTTTGTATGAAAAAATGAGTGATCACAGAATTTCGTTATTTTGGCTGTAGCTATCATAGTTAACGAGAAAATCGACTTTAAAGTTTTTTATAAAAAATTTCCAAAAAAATCAATTTTGGTATGAAAAAATGAGTGATCACAGAATTTCGTTATTTTGGCTGTAGCTATCATAGTTAACGAGAAAATCGACTTTAAAGTTTTTTATAAAAAATTTTCAAAAAAAATTAATTTTGGTATGAAAAAATGAGTGATCACAGAATTTCGTTATTTTGGCTGTAGCTATCATAGTTAACGAGAAAATCGACTTTAAAGTTTTTTATAAAAAATTTTCAAAAAAAATTAATTTTTGTATGAAAAAATGAGTGATCACAGAATTTCGTTATTTTGGCTGTAGCTATCATAGTTAACGAGAAAATCGACTTTAAAGTTTTTTATAAAAAAATTCCAAAAAAATCAATTTTGGTATGAAAAAATGAGTGATCACAGAATTTCGTTATTTTGGCTGTAGCTATCATAGTTAACGAGAAAATCGAGTTTAAAGTTTTTTATAAAAAAAAAAATCAAAAAAATCAATTTTGGTATGAAAAAATGAGTGATCACAGAATTTCGTTATTTTGGCTGTAGCTATCATAGTTAACGAGAAAATCGACTTTAAAATTTTTTATAAAAAATTTCCAAAAAAATCAATTTTGGTATGAAAAATGAGTGATCACAGAATTTCGTTATTTTGGCTGTAGCTATCATAGTTAACGAGAAAATCGACTTTAAAGTTTTTTATAAAAAATTTCCAAAAAAATCAATTTTGGTATGAAAAAATGAGTGATCACAGAATTTCGTTATTTTGGCTGTAGCTATCATAGTTAACGAGAAAATCGACTTTAAAGTTTTTTATAAAAAATTTCCAAAAAAAAACAATTTTGGTATGAAAAAATGCGTGATCACAGAATTTCGTTATTTTGGCTGTAGCTATCATAGTTAACGAGAAAATCGACTTTAAAGTTTTTTATAAGAATTTTCCAAAAAAATCAATTTTGGTATGAAAAAATGAGTGATCACAGAATTTCGTTATTTTGGCTGTAGCTATCATAGTTAACGAGAAAATCGACTTTAAAGTTTTTTATAAAAAATTTCCAAAAAAATCAATTTTGGTATGAAAAAATGAGTGATCACAGAATTTCGTTATTTTGGCTGTAGCTATCATAGTTAACGAGAAAATCGAGTTTAAAGTTTTTTATAAAAAAAAAATCAAAAAAATCAATTTTGGTATGAAAAAATGAGTGATCACAGAATTTCGTTATTTTGGCTGTAGCTATCATAGTTAACGAGAAAATCGACTTTAAAATTTTTTATAAAAAATTTCCAAAAAAATCAATTTTGGTATGAAAAATGAGTGATCACAGAATTTCGTTATTTTGGCTGTAGCTATCATAGTTAACGAGAAAATCGACTTTAAAGTTTTTTATAAAAAATTTCCAAAAAAATCAATTTTGGTATGAAAAAATGAGTGATCACAGAATTTCGTTATTTTGGCTGTAGCTATCATAGTTAACGAGAAAATCGACTTTAAAGTTTTTTATAAAAAATTTCCAAAAAAAATCAATTTTGGTATGAAAAAATGAGTGATCACAGAATTTCGTTATTTTGGCTGTAGCTATCATAGTTAACGAGAAAATCGACTTTAAAGTTTTTTATAAAAAATTTCCAAAAAAATCAATTTTGGTATGAAAAAATGAGTGGTCACAGAATTTCGTTATTTTGGCTGTAGCTATCATAGTTAACGAGAAAATCGAGTTTAAAGTTTTTTATAAAAAAAAAAAATCAAAAAAATCAATTTTGGTATGAAAAAATGAGTGATCACAGAATTTCGTTATTTTGGCTGTAGCTATCATAGTTAACGAGAAAATCGACTTTAAAATTTTTTATAAAAAATTTCCAAAAAAATCAATTTTGGTATGAAAAATGAGTGATCACAGAATTTCGTTATTTTGGCTGTAGCTATCATAGTTAACGAGAAAATTGACTTTAAAGTTTTTTATAAAAAATTTCCAAAAAAATCAATTTTGGTATGAAAAAATGAGTGATCACAGAGTTTCGTTATTTTGGCTGTAGCTATCATAGTTAACGAGAAAATCGACTTTAAAGTTTTTTATAAAAAATTTCCAAAAAAAATCAATTTTGGTATGAAAAAATGAGTGATCACAGAATTTCGTTATTTTGGCTGTAGCTATCATAGTTAACGAGAAAATCGACTTTAAAGTTTTTTATAAAAAATTTCCAAAAAAATCAATTTTAGTATGAAAAAATGAGTGATCACAGGATTTCATTATTTTGGCTGTAGCTATCATAGTTAACGAGAAAATCGACTTTAAAGTTTTTTATAAAAAATTTTCAAAAAAAATTAATTTTTGTATGAAAAAATGAGTGTTCACAGAATTTCGTTATTTTGGCTGTAGCTATCATAGTTAACGAGAAAATCGACTTTAAAGTTTTTTATAAAAAATTTCCAAAAAAAATCAATTTTGGTATGAAAAAATTAGTGATCACAGAATTTCGTTATTTTGGCTGTAGCTATCATAGTTAACGAGAAAATCGACTTTAAAGTTTTTTATAAAAAATTTCCAAAAAAATCAATTTTGGTATGAAAAAATGAGTGATCACAGAATTTCGTTATTTTGGCTGTAGCTATCATAGTTAACGAGAAAATCGACTTTAAAGTTTTTTATAAAAAATTTCCAAAGAAATCAATTTTGGTATGAAAAAATGAGTGATCACAGAATTTCGTTATTTTGGCTGTAGCTATCATAGTTAACGAGAAAATCGACTTTAAAGTTTTTTATAAAAAATTTCCAAAAAAATCAATTTTGGTATGAAAAAATGAGTGATCACAGAATTTCGTTATTTTGGCTGTAGCTATCATAGTTAACGAGAAAATCGACTTTAAAGTTTTTTATAAAAAATTTCCAAAAAAATCAATTTTGGTATGAAAAAATGAGTGATCACAGAATTTCGTTATTTTGGCTGTAGCTATCATAGTTAACGAGAAAATCGACTTTAAAGTTTTTTATAAAAAATTTTCAAAAAAAATTAATTTTGGTATGAAAAAATGAGTGATCACAGAATTTCGTTATTTTGGCTGTAGCTATCATAGTTAACGAGAAAATCGACTTTAAAGTTTTTTATAAAAAAATTTCAAAAAAATAAATTTTGGTATGAAAATATGAGTGATCACAGAATTTTGTTATTTTGGCTGTAGCTATCATAGTTAACGAGAAAATCGACTTTAAAGTTTTTTATAAAAAAATTTCAAAAAAAATCAATTTTGGTATGAAAAAATGAGTGATCACAGAATTTCGTTATTTTGGCTGTAGCTATCATAGTTAACGAGAAAATCGACTTTAAAGTTTTTTATAAAAAATTTTCAAAAAAATCAATTTTGGTATGAAAAAATTAGTGATCACAGAATTTCGTTATTTTGGCTGTAGCTATCATAGTTAACGAGAAAATCGACTTTAAAGTTTTTTATAAAAAATTTTCAAAAAAATCAATTTCGGTATTTTTATAAAAAAATTTCAAAAAAAAATTAATTTTGGTATGAAAAAATGAGTGATCACAGAATTTCGTTATTTTGGCTGTAGCTATCATAGTTAACGAGAAAATCGACTTTAAAGTTTTTTATAAAAAATTTTCAAAAAAATCAATTTTGGTATGAAAAAATTAGTGATCACAGAATTTCGTTATTTTGGCTGTAGCTATCATAGTTAACGAGAAAATCGACTTTAAAGTTTTTTATAAAAAATTTTCAAAAAAATCAATTTCGGTATTTTTATAAAAAAATTTCAAAAAAAATTAATTTTGGTATGAAAAAATGAGTGATCACAGAATTTCGTTATTTTGGCTGTAGCTATCATAGTTAACGAGAAAATCGACTTTAAAGTTTTTTATAAAAAATTTTCAAAAAAATCAATTTCGGTATTTTTATAAAAAAATTTCAAAAAAAATTAATTTTGGTATGAAAAAATGAGTGATCACAGAATTTCGTTATTTTGGCTGTAGCTATCATAGTTAACGAGAAAATCGACTTTAAAGTTTTTTATAAAAAATTTTCAAAAAAATCAATTTCGGTATTTTTATAAAAAAATTTCAAAAAAAATTAATTTTGGTATGAAAAAATGAGTGATCACAGAATTTCGTTATTTTGGCTGTAGCTATCATAGTTAACGAGAAAATCGACTTTAAAGTTTTTTATAAAAAAATTTCAAAAAAAATCAATTTTGGTATGAAAAAATGAGTGATCACAGAATTTCGTTATTTTGGCTGTAGCTATCATAGTTAAAGAGAAAATCGACTTTAAAGTTTTTTATAAAAAATTTCCAAAAAAATCAATTTTGGTATGAAAAAATGAGTGATCACAGAATTTCGTTATTTTGGCTGTAGCTATCATAGTTAACGAGAAAATCGACTTTAAAGTTTTTTATAAAAAATTTCCAAAAAAAATCAATTTTGGTATGAAAAAATGCGTGATCACAGAATTTCGTTATTTTGGCTGTAGCTATCATAGTTAACGAGAAAATCGACTTTAAAGTTTTTTCTAAAAAATTTTCAAAAAAATCAATTTTGGTATGAAAAAATGAGTGATCACAGAATTTCGTTATTTTGGCTGTAGCTATCATAGTTAACGAGAAAATCGACTTTAAAGTTTTTTATAAAAAATTTCCAAAAAAATCAATTTTGGTATGAAAAAATGAGTGATCACAGATTTTCGTTATTTTGGCTGTAGCTATCATAGTTAACGAGAAAATCGACTTTAAAGTTTTTTATAAAAAATTTTCAAAAAAAATTAATTTTGGTATGAAAAAATGAGTTTTTTATAAAAAAATTTAAAAAAAATCAATTTTGGTATGAAAAAATGAGTGATCACAGAATTTCGTTATTTTGGCTGTAGCTATCATAGTTAACGAGAAAATCGAGTTTAAAGTTTTTTATAAAAAAAAAATCAAAAAAATCAATTTTGGTATGAAAAAATGAGTGATCACAGAATTTCGTTATTTTGGCTGTAGCTATCATAGTTAACGAGAAAATCGACTTTAAAATTTTTTATAAAAAATTTCCAAAAAAATCAATTTTGGTATGAAAAATGAGTGATCACAGAATTTCGTTATTTTGGCTGTAGCTATCATAGTTAACGAGAAAATTGACTTTAAAATTTTTTATAAAAAATTTCCAAAAAAATCAATTTTGGTATGAAAAAATGAGTGAACACAGAATTTCGTTATTTTGGCTGTAGCTATCATAGTTAACGAGAAAATCGACTTTAAAGTTTTTTATAAAAAATTTCCAAAAAAATCAATTTTGGTATGAAAAAATGAGTGATCACAGAATTTCGTTATTTTGGCTGTAGCTATCATAGTTAACGAGAAAATCGACTTTAAAGTTTTTTATAAAAAATTTCCAAAAAAATCAATTTTGGTATGAAAAAATTAGTGATCACAGAATTTCGTTATTTTGGCTGTAGCTATCATAGTTAACGAGAAAATCGACTTTAAAGTTTTTTATAAAAAATTTCCAAAAAAATCAATTTTGGTATGAAAAAATGAGTGATCACAGAATTTCGTTATTTTGGCTGTAGCTATCATAGTTAACGAGAAAATTGACTTTAAAATTTTTTATAAAAAATTTCCAAAAAAATCAATTTTGGTATGAAAAAATGAGTGATCACAGAATTTCGTTATTTTGGCTGTAGCTATCATAGTTAACGAGAAAATCGACTTTAAAGTTTTTTATAAAAAATTTCCAAAAAAATCAATTTTGGTATGAAAAAATGAGTGATCACAGAATTTCGTTATTTTGGCTGTAGCTATCATAGTTAACGAGAAAATCGACTTTAAAGTTTTTTATAAAAAATTTCCAAAGAAATCAATTTTGGTATGAAAAAATGAGTGATCACAGAATTTCGTTATTTTGGCTGTAGCTATCATAGTTAACGAGAAAATCGACTTTAAAGTTTTTTATAAAAAATTTCCAAAAAAATCAATTTTGGTATGAAAAAATGAGTGATCACAGAATTTCGTTATTTTGGCTGTAGCTATCATAGTTAACGAGAAAATCGACTTTAAAGTTTTTTATAAAAAATTTCCAAAAAATTCAATTTTGGTATGAAAAAATGAGTGATCACAGAATTTCGTTATTTTGGCTGTAGCTATCATAGTTAACGAGAAAATCGACTTTAAAGTTTTTTATAAAAAATTTTCAAAAAAATTAATTTTGGTATGAAAAAATGAGTGATCACAGAATTTCGTTATTTTGGCTGTAGCTATCATAGTTAACGAGAAAATCGACTTTAAAGTTTTTTATAAAAAATTTCCAAAAAAATCAATTTTGGTATGAAAAAATGAGTGATCACAGAATTTCGTTATTTTGGCTGTAGCTATCATAGTTAACGAGAAAATCGACTTTAAAGTTTTTTATAAAAAAAATCAATTTTTGTATGAAAAAATGAGTGATCACAGAATTTCGTTATTTTGGCTGTAGCTATCATAGGTAACGAGAAAATCGACTTTAAATTTTTTTATAAAAAAATTAAAAAAAAATCAATTTTGGTATGAAAAAATGAGTGATCACAGAATTTCGTTATTTTGGCTGTAGCTATCATAGTTAACGAGAAAATCGACTTTAAAGTTTAAAAAATTTTCAAAAAAATCAATTTTGGTATTTTTATAAAAAATTTTCAAAAAAATTAATTTTGGTAGGAAAAAATGAGTGAACACAGAATTTCGTTATTTTGGCTGTAGCTATCATAGTTAACGAGAAAATCGACTTTAAAGTTTTTTATAAAAAAAATCTATTTTGGTATGAAAAAATGAGTGATCACAGAATTTCGTTATTTTGGCTGTAGCTATCATAGTTAACGAGAAAATCGACTTTAAAGTTTTTTCTAAAAAAATTTCAAAAAAATAAATTTTGGTATGAAAATATGAGTGATCACAGAATTTTGTTATTTTGGCTGTAGCTATCATAGTTAACGAGAAAATCGACTTTAAAGTTTTTTATAAAAAAATTTCAAAAAAAATCAATTTTGGTATGAAAAAATGAGTGATCACAGAATTTCGTTATTTTGGCTGTAGCTATCATAGTTAACGAGAAAATCGACTTTAAAGTTTTTTATAAAAAATTTTCAAAAAAATCAATTTTGGTATGAAAAAATTAGTGATCACAGAATTTCGTTATTTTGGCTGTAGCTATCATAGTTAACGAGAAAATCGACTTTAAAGTTTTTTATAAAAAATTTTCAAAAAAATCAATTTCGGTATTTTTATAAAAAAATTTCAAAAAAAATTAATTTTGGTATGAAAAAATGAGTGATCACAGAATTTCGTTATTTTGGCTGTAGCTATCATAGTTAACGAGAAAATCGACTTTAAAGTTTTTTATAAAAAAATTTAAAAAAAAATCAATTTTGGTATGAAAAAATGAGTGATCACAGAATTTCGTTATTTTGGCTGTAGCTATCATAGTTAACGAGAAAATCGACTTTAAAGTTTTTTATAAAAAATTTTCAAAAAAATCAATTTTGGTATGAAAAAATTAGTAATCACAGAATTTCGTTATTTTGGCTGTAGCTATCATAGTTAACGAGAAAATCGACTTTAAAGTTTTTTATAAAAAATTTTCAAAAAAATCAATTTCGGTATTTTTATAAAAAAATTTCAAAAAAAATAAATTTTGGTATGAAAAAATGAGTGATCACAGAATTTCGTTATTTTGGCTGTAGCTATCATAGTTAACGAGAAAATCGACTTTAAAATTTTTTATAAAAAATTTCCAAAAAAATCAATTTTGGTATGAAAAATGAGTGATCACAGAATTTCGTTATTTTGGCTGTAGCTATCATAGTTAACGAGAAAATTGACTTTAAAGTTTTTTATAAAAAATTTCTTAAAAAATCAATTTTGGTATGAAAAAATGAGTGATCACAGAGTTTCGTTATTTTGGCTGTAGCTATCATAGTTAACGAGAAAATCGACTTTAAAGTTTTTTATAAAAAATTTCCAAAAAAAATCAATTTTGGTATGAAAAAATGAGTGATCACAGAATTTCGTTATTTTGGCTGTAGCTATCATAGTTAACGAGAAAATCGACTTTAAAGTTTTTTATAAAAAATTTCCAAAAAAAATCAATTTTGGTATGAAAAAATTAGTGATCACAGAATTTCGTTATTTTGGCTGTAGCTATCATAGTTAACGAGAAAATCGACTTTAATGTTTTTTATAAAAAATTTCCAAAAAAATCAATTTTGGTATGAAAAAATGAGTGATCACAGAATTTCGTTATTTTGGCTGTAGCTATCATAGTTAACGAGAAAATCGACTTTAAAGTTTTTTATAAAAAATTTCCAAAGAAATCAATTTTGGTATGAAAAAATGAGTGATCACAGAATTTCGTTATTTTGGCTGTAGCTATCATAGTTAACGAGAAAATCGACTTTAAAGTTTTTTATAAAAAATTTCCAAAAAAATCAATTTTGGTATGAAAAAATGAGTGATCACAGAATTTCGTTATTTTGGCTGTAGCTATCATAGTTAACGAGAAAATCGACTTTAAAGTTTTTTATAAAAAATTTCCAAAAAATTCAATTTTGGTATGAAAAAATGAGTGATCACAGAATTTCGTTATTTTGGCTGTAGCTATCATAGTTAACGAGAAAATCGACTTTAAAGTTTTTTATAAAAAATTTTCAAAAAAAATTAATTTTGGTATGAAAAAATGAGTGATCACAGAATTTCGTTATTTTGGCTGTAGCTATCATAGTTAACGAGAAAATCGACTTTAAAGTTTTTTATAAAAAATTTCCAAAAAAATCAATTTTGGTATGAAAAAATGAGTGATCACAGAATTTTGTTATTTTGGCTGTAGCTATCATAGGTAACGAGAAAATCGACTTTAAAGTTTTTTATAAAAAAATTTAAAAAAAATCAATTTTGGTATGAAAAAATGAGTGATCACAGAATTTCGTTATTTTGGCTGTAGCTATCATAGTTAACGAGAAAATCGACTTTAAAGTTTAAAAAATTTTCAAAAAAATCAATTTTGGTATTTTTATAAAAAATTTTCAAAAAAATTAATTTTGGTAGGAAAAAATGAGTGAACACAGAATTTCGTTATTTTGGCTGTAGCTATCATAGTTAACGAGAAAATCGACTTTAAAGTTTTTTATAAAAAAAATCTATTTTGGTATGAAAAAATGAGTGATCACAGAATTTCGTTATTTTGGCTGTAGCTATCATAGTTAACGAGAAAATCGACTTTAAAATTTTTTATAAAAAAATTTCAAAAAAATAAATTTTGGTATGAAAATATGAGTGATCACAGAATTTTGTTATTTTGGCTGTAGCTATCATAGTTAACGAGAAAATCGACTTTAAAGTTTTTTATAAAAAAATTTCAAAAAAATAAATTTTGGTATGAAAATATGAGTGATCACAGAATTTTGTTATTTTGGCTGTAGCTATCATAGTTAACGAGAAAATCGACTTTAAAGTTTTTTATAAAAAAAAATCTATTTTGGTATGAAAAAATGAGTGATCACAGAATTTCGTTATTTTGGCTGTAGCTATCATAGTTAACGAGAAAATCGACTTTAAAGTTTTTTATAAAAAATTTCCAAAAAAATCAATTTTGGTATGAAAAAATGAGTGATCACAGAATTTCGTTATTTTGGCTGTAGCTATCATAGTTAACGAGAAAATCGACTTTAAAGTTTTTTATAAAAAATTTCCAAAAAATTCAATTTTGGTATGAAAAAATGAGTGATCACAGAATTTCGTTATTTTGGCTGTAGCTATCATAGTTAACGAGAAAATCGACTTTAAAGTTTTTTATAAAAAATTTTCAAAAAAAATTAATTTTGGTATGAAAAAATGAGTGATCACAGAATTTCGTTATTTTGGCTGTAGCTATCATAGTTAACGAGAAAATCGACTTTAAAGTTTTTTATAAAAAATTTCCAAAAAAATCAATTTTGGTATGAAAAAATGAGTGATCACAGAATTTTGTTATTTTGGCTGTAGCTATCATAGGTAACGAGAAAATCGACTTTAAAGTTTTTTATAAAAAAATTTAAAAAAAATCAATTTTGGTATGAAAAAATGAGTGATCACAGAATTTCGTTATTTTGGCTGTAGCTATCATAGTTAACGAGAAAATCGACTTTAAAGTTTAAAAAATTTTCAAAAAAATCAATTTTGGTATTTTTATAAAAAATTTTCAAAAAAATTAATTTTGGTAGGAAAAAATGAGTGAACACAGAATTTCGTTATTTTGGCTGTAGCTATCATAGTTAACGAGAAAATCGACTTTAAAGTTTTTTATAAAAAAAATCTATTTTGGTATGAAAAAATGAGTGATCACAGAATTTCGTTATTTTGGCTGTAGCTATCATAGTTAACGAGAAAATCGACTTTAAAGTTTTTTATAAAAAAATTTCAAAAAAATAAATTTTGGTATGAAAATATGAGTGATCACAGAATTTTGTTATTTTGGCTGTAGCTATCATAGTTAACGAGAAAATCGACTTTAAAGTTTTTTATAAAAAAATTTCAAAAAAAATCAATTTTGGTATGAAAAAATGAGTGATCACAGAATTTCGTTATTTTGGCTGTAGCTATCATAGTTAACGAGAAAATCGACTTTAAAGTTTTTTATAAAAAATTTTCAAAAAAACCAATTTTGGTATGAAAAAATTAGTGATCACAGAATTTCGTTATTTTGGCTGTAGCTATCATAGTTAACGAGAAAATCGACTTTAAAGTTTTTTATAAAAAATTTTCAAAAAAATCAATTTCGGTATTTTTATAAAAAAATTTCAAAAAAAATTAATTTTGGTATGAAAAAATGAGTGATCACAGAATTTCGTTATTTTGGCTGTAGCTATCATAGTTAACGAGAAAATCGACTTTAAAGTTTTTTATAAAAAATTTTCAAAAAAATCAATTTCGGTATTTTTATAAAAAAATTTCAAAAAAAATTAATTTTGGTATGAAAAAATGAGTGATCACAAAATTTCGTTATTTTGGCTGTAGCTATCATAGTTAACGAGAAAATCGACTTTAAAGTTTTTTATAAAAAATTTTCAAAAAAATCAATTTCGGTATTTTTATAAAAAAATTTCAAAAAAAATTAATTTTGGTATGAAAAAATGAGTGATCACAGAATTTCGTTATTTTGGCTGTAGCTATCATAGTTAACGAGAAAATCGACTTTAAAGTTTTTTATAAAAAAATTTCAAAAAAAATTAATTTTGGTATGAAAAAATGAGTGATCACAGAATTTCGTTATTTTGGCTGTAGCTATCATAGTTAACGAGAAAATCGACTTTAAAGTTTTTTATAAAAAAATTTCAAAAAAAATCAATTTTGGTATGAAAAAATGAGTGATCACAGAATTTCGTTATTTTGGCTGTAGCTATCATAGTTAACGAGAAAATCGACTTTAAAGTTTTTTATTTTCAAAAAAATCAATTTTGGTATGAAAAAATTAGTGATCACAGAATTTCGTTATTTTGGCTGTAGCTATCATAGTTAACGAGAAAATCGACTTTAAAGTTTTTTATAAAAAATTTTCAAAAAAATCAATTTCGGTATTTTTATAAAAAAATTTCAAAAAAAATTAATTTTGGTATGAAAAAATGAGTGATCACAGAATTTCGTTATTTTGGCTATAGCTATCATAGTTAACGAGAAAATCGACTTTAAAGTTTTTTTTTTATAAAAAAATTTCAAAAAAAACAATTTTGTTATGAAAAAATGAGTGATCACAGAATTTTGTTATTTTGGCTGTAGCTATCATAGGTAACGAGAAAATCGACTTTAAAGTTTTTTATAAAAAAATTAAAAAAAAATCAATTTTGGTATGAAAAAATGAGTGATCACAGAATTTCGTTATTTTGGCTGTAGCTATCATAGTTAACGAGAAAATCGACTTTAAAGTTTTTTATAAAAAATTTTCAAAAAAATCAATTTTGGTATGAAAAAATTAGTGATCACAGAATTTCGTTATTTTGGCTGTAGCTATCATAGTTAACGAGAAAATCGACTTTAAAGTTTTTTATAAAAAATTTCCAAAAAATCAATTTTGGTATGAAAAAATGAGTGATCACAGAATTTCGTTATTTTCGCTGTAGCTATCATAGTTAACGAGAAAATCGACTTTAAAGTTTTTTATAAAAAATTTCCAAAAAAATCAATTTTGGTATGAAAAAATGAGTGATCACAGAATTTCGTTATTTTGGCTGTAGCTATCATAGTTAACGAGAAAATCGACTTTAAAGTTTTTTATAAAAAATTTTCAAAAAAATCAATTTTGGTATGAAAAAATTAGTGATCACAGAATTTCGTTATTTTGGCTGTAGCTATCATAGTTAACGAGAAAATCGACTTTAAAGTTTTTTATAAAAAATTTCCAAAAAAATCAATTTTGGTATGAAAAAATGAGTGATCACAGAATTTCGTTATTTTGGCTGTAGCTATCATAGTTAACGAGAAAATCGACTTTAAAGTTTTTTATAAAAAATTTTCAAAAAAATCAATTTTGGTATGAAAAAATTAGTGATCACAGAATTTCGTTATTTTGGCTGTAGCTATCATAGTTAACGAGAAAATCGACTTTAAAGTTTTTTATAAAAAATTTCCAAAAAATCAATTTTGGTATGAAAAAATGAGTGATCACAGAATTTCGTTATTTTCGCTGTAGCTATCATAGTTAACGAGAAAATCGACTTTAAAGTTTTTTATAAAAAATTTCCAAAAAAATCAATTTTGGTATGAAAAAATGAGTGATCACAGAATTTCGTTATTTTGGCTGTAGCTATCATAGTTAACGAGAAAATCGACTTTAAAGTTTTTTATAAAAAATTTTCAAAAAAATCAATTTTGGTATGAAAAAATTAGTGATCACAGAATTTCGTTATTTTGGCTGTAGCTATCATAGTTAACGAGAAAATCGACTTTAAAGTTTTTTATAAAAAATTTCCAAAAAAATCAATTTTGGTATGAAAAAATGAGTGATCACAGAATTTCGTTATTTTGGCTGTAGCTATCATAGTTAACGAGAAAATCGACTTTAAAGTTTTTTATAAAAAATTTCCAAAAAAATCAATTTTGGTATGAAAAAATTAGTTTTTTATAAAAAAATTTAAAAAAAATCAATTTTGGTATGAAAAAATGAGTGATCACAGAATTTCGTTATTTTCGCTGTAGCTATCATAGTTAACGAGAAAATCGACTTTAAAGTTTTTTATAAAAAATTTCCAAAAAAATCAATTTTGGTATGAAAAAAATGAGTGATCACAGAATTTCGTTATTTTGGCTGTAGCTATCATAGTTAACGAGAAAATCGACTTTAAAGTTTTTTATAAAAAATTTTCAAAAAAATCAATTTTGGTATGAAAAAATTAGTGATCACAGAATTTCGTTATTTTGGCTGTAGCTATCATAGTTAACGAGAAAATCGACTTTAAAGTTTTTTATAAAAAATTTCCAAAAAAAATCAATTTTGGTATGAAAAAATGAGTCATCACAGAATTTCGTTATTTTGGCTGTAGCTATCATAGTTAACGAGAAAATCGACTTTAAAGTTTTTTATAAAAAATTTCCAAAAAAATCAATTTTGGTATGAAAAAATTAGTTTTTTATAAAAAAATTTAAAAAAAATCAATTTTGGTATGAAAAAATGAGTGATCACAGAATTTCGTTATTTTGGCTGTAGCTATCATAGTTAACGAGAAAATCGACTTTAAAGTTTTTTATAAAAAAATTTCAAAAAAGTCAATTTTGGTATGAAAAAATGAGTGATCACAGAATTTTGTTATTTTGGCTGTAGCTATCATAGTTAACGAGAAAATCGACTTTAAAGTTTTTTATAAAAAAATTTCAAAAAAATCAATTTTGGTATGAAAAAATGAGTGATCACAGAATTTCGTTATTTTGGCTGTAGCTATCATAGTTAACGAGAAAATCGACTTTAAAGTTTTTTATAAAAAAATTTCAAAAAAGTCAATTTTGGTATGAAAAAATGAGTGATCACAGAATTTCGTTATTTTGGCTGTAGCTATCATAGTTAACGAGAAAATCGACTTTAAAGTTTTTTATAAAAAATTTTCAAAAAAATCAATTTTGGTATGAAAAAATTAGTGATCACAGAATTTCGTTATTTTGGCTGTAGCTATCATAGTTAACGAGAAAATCGACTTTAAAGTTTTTTATAAAAAATTTTCAAAAAAATCAATTTCGGTATTTTTATAAAAAAATTTCAAAAAAAATTAATTTTGGTATGAAAAAATGAGTGATCACAGAATTTCGTTATTTTGGCTGTAGCTATCATAGTTAACGAGAAAATCGACTTTAAAGTATTTTTTTATAAAAAAATTTCAAAAAAAACAATTTTGTTATGAAAAAATGAGTGATCACAGAATTTTGTTATTTTGGCTGTAGCTATCATAGGTAACGAGAAAATCGACTTTAAAGTTTTTTATAAAAAAATTAAAAAAAAAATCAATTTTGGTATGAAAAAATGAGTGATCACAGAATTTCGTTATTTTGGCTGTAGCTATCATAGTTAACGAGAAAATCGACTTTAAAGTTTTTTATAAAAAATTTCCAAAAAAATCAATTTTGGTATGAAAAAATGAGTGATCACAGAATTTCGTTATTTTGGCTGTAGCTATCATAGTTAACGAGAAAATCGACTTTGAAGTTTTTTATAAAAAAATTAAAAAAAATCAATTTTGGTATGAAAAAATGAGTGATCACAGAATTTCGTTATTTTGGCTGTAGCTATCATAGTTAACGAGAAAATCGACTTTAAAGTTTTTTATAAAAAATTTCCAAAAAAATCAATTTTGGTATGAAAAAATGAGTTTTTTATAAAAAAATTAAAAAAAAATCAATTTTGGTATGAAAAAATGAGTGATCACAGAATTTCGTTATTTTGGGCTGTAGCTATCATAGTTAACGAGAAAATCGACTTTAAAGTTTTTTATAAAAAATTTCCAAAAAAATCAATTTTGGTATGAAAAAATGAGTGATCACAGAATTTCGTTATTTTGGCTGTAGCTATTGGTATGAAAAAATTAGTTTTTTTATAAAAAAATTTAAAAAAAATCAATTTTGGTATGAAAAAATGAGTGATCACAGAATTTCGTTATTTTCGCTGTAGCTATCATAGTTAACGAGAAAATCGACTTTAAAGTTTTTTATAAAAAATTTCCAAAAAAATCAATTTTGGTATGAAAAAATTAGTGATCACAGAATTTCGTTATTTTGGCTGTAGCTATCATAGTTAACGAGAAAATCGACTTTAAAGTTTTTTTATAAAAAATTTCCAAAAAAATCAATTTTGGTATGAAAAAATGAGTGATCACAGAATTTCGTTATTTTGGCTGTAGCTATTGGTATGAAAAAATTAGTTTTTTATAAAAAAATTTAAAAAAAATCAATTTTGGTATGAAAAAATGAGTGATCACAGAATTTCGTTATTTTCGCTGTAGCTATCATAGTTAACGAGAAAATCGACTTTAAAGTTTTTTATAAAAAATTTCCAAAAAAATCAATTTTGGTATGAAAAAATGAGTGATCACAGAATTTCGTTATTTTGGCTGTAGCTATCATAGTTAACGAGAAAATCGACTTTAAAGTTTTTTATAAAAAATTTCAAAAAAATCAATTTTGGTATGAAAAAATTAGTGATCACAGAATTTCGTTATTTTGGCTGTAGCTATCATAGTTAACGAGAAAATCGACTTTAAAGTTTTTTATAAAAAATTTCCAAAAAAAATCAATTTTGGTATGAAAAAATGAGTGATCACAGAATTTCGTTATTTTGGCTGTAGCTATCATAGTTAACGAGAAAATCGACTTTAAAGTTTTTTATAAAAAATTTCCAAAAAAAATCAATTTTGGTATGAAAAAATTAGTTTTCTATAAAAAAATTTAAAAAAAATCAATTTTGGTATGAAAAAATGAGTGATCACAGAATTTCGTTATTTTGGCTGTAGCTATCATAGTTAACGAGAAAATCGACTTTAAAGTTTTTTATAAAAAAATTTCAAAAAAGTCAATTTTGGTATGAAAAAATGAGTGATCACAGAATTTTGTTATTTTGGCTGTAGCTATCATAGTTAACGAGAAAATCGACTTTAAAGTTTTTTATAAAAAAATTTCAAAAAAATCAATTTTGGTATGAAAAAATGAGTGATCACAGAATTTCGTTATTTTGGCTGTAGCTATCATAGTTAACGAGAAAATCGACTTTAAAGTTTTTTATAAAAAAATTTCAAAAAAGTCAATTTTGGTATGAAAAAATGAGTGATCACAGAATTTCGTTATTTTGGCTGTAGCTATCATAGTTAACGAGAAAATCGACTTTAAAGTTTTTTATAAAAAATTTTCAAAAAAATCAATTTTGGTATGAAAAAATTAGTGATCACAGAATTTCGTTATTTTGGCTGTAGCTATCATAGTTAACGAGAAAATCGACTTTAAAGTTTTTTATAAAAAATTTTCAAAAAAATCAATTTCGGTATTTTTATAAAAAAATTTCAAAAAAAATTAATTTTGGTATGAAAAAATGAGTGATCACAGAATTTCGTTATTTTGGCTGTAGCTATCATAGTTAACGAGAAAATCGACTTTAAAGTTTTTTTTTATAAAAAAATTTCAAAAAAAACAATTTTGTTATGAAAAAATGAGTGATCACAGAATTTTGTTATTTTGGCTGTAGCTATCATAGGTAACGAGAAAATCGACTTTAAAGTTTTTTATAAAAAAATTAAAAAAAAAATCAATTTTGGTATGAAAAAATGAGTGATCACAGAATTTCGTTATTTTGGCTGTAGCTATCATAGTTAACGAGAAAATCGACTTTAAAGTTTTTTATAAAAAATTTCCAAAAAAATCAATTTTGGTATGAAAAAATGAGTGATCACAGAATTTCGTTATTTTGGCTGTAGCTATCATAGTTAACGAGAAAATCGACTTTGAAGTTTTTTATAAAAAAATTAAAAAAAATCAATTTTGGTATGAAAAAATGAGTGATCACAGAATTTCGTTATTTTGGCTGTAGCTATCATAGTTAACGAGAAAATCGACTTTAAAGTTTTTTATAAAAAATTTCCAAAAAAATCAATTTTGGTATGAAAAAATGAGTTTTTTATAAAAAAATTAAAAAAAAATCAATTTTGGTATGAAAAAATGAGTGATCACAGAATTTCGTTATTTTGGCTGTAGCTATCATAGTTAACGAGAAAATCGACTTTAAAGTTTTTTATAAAAAATTTCCAAAAAAAATCAATTTTGGTATGAAAAAATGAGTGATCACAGAATTTCGTTATTTTGGCTGTAGCTATCATAGTTAACGAGAAAATCGACTTTAAAGTTTTTTATAAAAAATTTTCAAAAAAAATTAATTTTGGTATGAAAAAATGAGTGATCACAGAATTTCGTTATTTTGGCTGTAGCTATCATAGTTAACGAGAAAATCGACTTTAAAGTTTTTTATAAAAAATTTCCAAAAAAATCAATTTTGGTATGAAAAAATGAGTGATCACAGAATTTCGTTATTTTGGCTGTAGCTATCATAGTTAACGAGAAAATCGACTTTAAAGTTTTTTATAAAAAATTTCCAAAAAAAATCAATTTTGGTATGAAAAAATGAGTGATCACAGAATTTCGTTATTTTGGCTGTAGCTATCATAGTTAACGAGAAAATCGACTTTAAAGTTTTTTATAAAAAATTTCCAAAAAAATCAATTTTGGTATGCAAAAATGAGTGATCACAGAATTTCGTTATTTTGGCTGTAACTATCATAGTTAACGAGAAAATCAAGTTTAAAGTTTTTTATAAAAAAAAAATCAAAAAAATCAATTTTGGTATGAAAAAATGAGTGATCACAGAATTTAGTTATTTTGGCTGTAGCTATCATAGTTAACGAGAAAATCGACTTTAAAATTTTTTATAAAAAATTTTCAAAAAAATCAATTTTGGTATGAAAAATGAGTGATCACAGAATTTCGTTATTTTGGCTGTAGCTATCATAGTTAACGAGAAAATCGGCTTTAAAGTTTTTTATAAAAAATTTCCAAAAAAATCAATTTTGGTATGAAAAAATGAGTGATCACAGAGTTTCGTTATTTTGGCTGTAGCTATCATAGTTAACGAGAAAATCGACTTTAAAGTTTTTTATAAAAAATTTTCAAAAAAAATTAATTTTGGTATGAAAAAATGAGTGATCACAGAATTTCGTTATTTTGGCTGTAGCTATCATAGGTAACGAGAAAATCGACTTTAAAGTTTTTTATAAAAAAATTTAAAAAAAATCAATTTTGGTATGAAAAAATTAGTTTTTTATAAAAAATTTCAAAAAAATCAATTTTGGTATGAAAAAATGAGTGATCACAGAATTTTGTTATTTTGGCTGTAGCTATCATAGTTAACGAGAAAATCGACTTTAAAGTTTAAAAAATTTTCAAAAAAATCAATTTTGGTATTTTTATAAAAAATTTTCAAAAAAATTAATTTTGGTAGGAAAAAATGAGTGAACACAGAATTTCGTTATTTTGGCTGTAGCTATCATAGTTAACGAGAAAATCGACTTTAAAGTTTTTTTATAAAAAAAATCAATTTTGGTATGAAAAAATGAGTGATCACAGAATTTCGTTATTTTGGCTGTAGCTATCATAGGTAACGAGAAAATCGACTTTAAAGTTTTTTATAAAAAAATTAAAAAAAAATCAATTTTGGTATGAAAAAATGAGTGATCACAGAATTTCGTTATTTTGGCTGTAGCTATCATAGTTAACGAGAAAATCGACTTTAAAGTTTTTTATAAAAAATTTCAAAAAAATAAATTTTGGTATGAAAATATGAGTGATCACAGAATTTTGTTATTTTGGCTGTAGCTATCATAGTTAACGAGAAAATCGACTTTAAAGTTTTTTATAAAAAAATTTCAAAAAAATCAATTTTGGTATGAAAAAATGAGTGATCACAGAATTTCGTTATTTTGGCTGTAGCTATCATAGTTAACGAGAAAATCGACTTTAAAGTTTTTTATAAAAAATTTTCAAAAAAATCAATTTTGGTATTTTTTTAAAAAATTTTCAAAAAAATTAATTTTGGTAGGAAAAAATGAGTGAACACAGAATTTCGTTATTTTGGCTGTAGCTATCATAGTTAACGAGAAAATCGACTTTAAAGTTTTTTATAAAAAAAATCAATTTTGGTATGAAAAAATGAGTGATCACAGAATTTCGTTATTTTGGCTGTAGCTATCATAGGTAACGAGAAAATCGACTTTAAAGTTTTTTATAAAAAAATTAAAAAAAAATCAATTTTGGTATGAAAAAATGAGTGATCACAGAATTTCGTTATTTTGGCTGTAGCTATCATAGTTAACGAGAAAATCGACTTTAAAGTTTTTTATAAAAAATTTCAAAAAAATAAATTTTGGTATGAAAATATGAGTGATCACAGAATTTTGTTATTTTGGCTGTAGCTATCATAGTTAACGAGAAAATCGACTTTAAAGTTTTTTATAAAAAAATTTTAAAAAAGTCAATTTTGGTATGAAAAAATGAGTGATCACAGAATTTCGTTATTTTGGCTGTAGCTATCATAGTTAACGAGAAAATCGACTTTAAAGTTTTTTATAAAAAATTTTCAAAAAAATCAATTTTGGTATGAAAAAATTAGTGATCACAGAATTTCGTTATTTTGGCTGTAGCTATCATAGTTAACGAGAAAATCGACTTTAAAGTTTTTTATAAAAAATTTTCAAAAAAATCAATTTCGGTATTTTTATAAAAAAATTTCAAAAAAAATTAATTTTGGTATGAAAAAATGAGTGATCACAGAATTTCGTTATTTTGGCTGTAGCTATCATAGTTAACGAGAAAATCGACTTTAAAGTTTTTTTTTATAAAAAAATTTCAAAAAAAACAATTTTGGTATGAAAAAATGAGTGATCACAGAATTTTGTTATTTTGGCTGTAGCTATCATAGGTAACGAGAAAATCGACTTTAAAGTTTTTTATAAAAAAATTAAAAAAAAATCAATTTTGGTATGAAAAAATGAGTGATCACAGAATTTCGTTATTTTGGCTGTAGCTATCATAGTTAACGAGAAAATCGACTTTAAAGTTTTTTATAAAAAAAATCAATTTTGGTATGAAAAAATGAGTGATCACAGAATTTCGTTATTTTGGCTGTAGCTATCATAGTTAACGAGAAAATCGACTTTAAAGTTTTTTATAAAAAAATTAAAAAAAATCAATTTTGGTATGAAAAAATGAGTGATCACAGAATTTCGTTATTTTGGCTGTAGCTATCATAGTTAACGAGAAAATCGACTTTAAATTTTTTTATAAAAAATTTTCAAAAAAAATTAATTTTGGTATGAAAAAATGAGTTTTTTATAAGAAAATTTAAAAAAAATCAATTTTGGTATGAAAAAATGAGTGATCACAGAATTTCGTTATTTTGGCTGTAGCTATCATAGTTAACGAGAAAATCGACTTTAAAGTTTTTTATAAAAAATTTCCAAAAAAAATCAATTTTGGTATGAAAAAATGAGTGATCACAGAATTTCGTTATTTTGGCTGTAGCTATCATAGTTAACGAGAAAATCGACTTTAAAGTTTTTTAAAAAAAATTTTCAGAAACATCAATTTTGGTATGAAAAAATGAGTGATCACAGAATTTCGTTATTTTGGCTGTAGCTATCATAGTTAACGAGAAAATCGACTTTAAAGTTTTTTATAAAAAATTTCCAAAAAAATCAATTTTGGTATGCAAAAATGAGTGATCACAGAATTTCGTTATTTTGGCTGTAGCTATCATAGTTAACGAGAAAATCGACTTTAAAGTTTAAAAAATTTTCAAAAAAATCAATTTTGGTATTTTTATAAAAAATTTTAAAAAAAATTAATTTTGGTAGGAAAAAATGAGTGATCACAGAATTTCGTTATTTTGGCTGTAGCTATCATAGTTAACGAGAAAATCGACTTTAAAGTTTTTTATAAAAAATTTCCAAAAAAAATCAATTTTGGTATGAAAAAATGAGTGATCACAGAATTTCGTTATTTTGGCTGTAGCTATCATAGTTAACGAGAAAATCGACTTTAAAGTTTTTTATAAAAAATTTTCAAAAAAATCAATTTTGGTATGAAAAAATGAGTGATCACAGAATTTCGTTATTTTGGCTGTAGCTATCATAGTTAACGAGAAAATCGACTTTAAAGTTTTTTATAAAAAATTTTCAAAAAAATCAATTTTGGTATTTTTATAAAAAAATTTCAAAAAAAATTAATTTTGGTATGAAAAAATGAGTGATCACAGAATTTCGTTATTTTGGCTGTAGCTATCATAGTTAACGAGAAAATCGACCTTATAAAAAAAATTCAAAAAAACCAATTTTGGTATGAAAAAATGAGTGATCACAGAATTTCGTTGTTTTGGCTTCAGCTATCATAGTTAACTATTTTAATAATTAAGTAATTGAGATTCTTGATAGAATGCTAGATATAGATTCCTAATTTTAAGAAGTAATTTAAAATCATTTCCTTAATATTAATGCATAAATAATTTTATCAGTACTTAACATTGATATCTGTTAGTTAATCACATTTGATTTTCTTCTGAAATTTCATCTAAAAAAGCTTTATAAATCCTTAACTTAATTAACTTTATCAAAAACAAAAGAAATTAAATATATAATCTCAATAAGCTACGACATTCAGATATTCAACACCTGTAGCTGTCATTGTCTATTTAAAATAAAATATGTATGTAATTATTTAAATTGAAAAGAATCATGTTTTTAAATGTAAATAATATTGTTTGAAATATGAGCCATATTTTCAAGTAGTCTTGGCAAAGTCAATTTAATCCAATATAAATTTAAAATCATAAACTGAATGTGACAAAACCGAAGTCATAAAATGAAAAGTTTAATTTTGCATATGGAATGAAATCGAAAAAGTTGTAAATTGTCGTTAATTTTTTTTAACTGACTTTTTTGCAATACTTATTCTAAACTGGTCAAGGGCTGGTGACTAAATATTTCTATCAATTGAATTTTGAAGTGTCTTTCCTTATATTCATAAACATTTTGTTATTTACATATTATCATGATATACGTATATATGTATGTATTTTGATCCCTAATTCATAAACGAATTATAAAATTATCAAAGGCTTATTGTACGAATTTTATATTTAAAATTTGATTTATGAGTTTGTCAGTCTTTAAACTCCTCATAAATCACGCTGTTAAAAAATCATGATTTCAACTTTTTTTTTTTTTTTGAAAGCAAATCTCCTTTCAAAATATTCATATAATCATTGTCATCTGAGAGATTTACTTACACATCATTTGCATGATTTAAATTTACGAAAAAACAAGTAAGAAAGTGCTACAGTCGATCAAGCCCGACCATACGATACCCTTCACCACTAAAAATATTTGCTTAATTTTGCCATCATACAAACATTTTCTCAAAATGTATATATTTAAGCTGTTTCCGTCATTTGGACTTATATGAGAGCTAGAGTCAAATGTGGACCGATTATCTCGAAATTTGGCAAATTGATTACAGTTGTTACAAGAATTATGTGTGCAAAAAATAAACTTGAATTTCTCATTATCTTTAGATTTACGAGCGTTTTAGTGACTTGTCTCATTTAGTGCGTTTTGACTGAAGAGTTTGTATGGGAGCTATGGTCAAATATGGACCGATTTCAGAAATTTGGTACAGTGATTTAGGTTTAGATAAACAGTGATTGTTTTAAATTTCATGAAAAAATATTAATATTTGCGTCCAATATATCAATTTCGGAAAGTAAGACCTATGGGAGGAACCATAAATAATGGACCTATTTTGACGAATTTCAATAGCCATGGTCCCATTATCAAAAAAATTATCTGTGCCAAATTTCATTAAATTTTCTTTAGAATTGCGAACTGTAGTTTGATTACAAAGTTTAAATGGGGGTCCAGACGGACGGACGGTCATCGCTAAATCGACTCAGAAAGTGATTCTAAGCCTATTGGTATACTAAAAGTTCGGTCTAAGACAAATATTTATATGTTACATATATCAGCACAAACTTATAATACGCTTGCCACCTATGGTGGTGAAGGGTATAAGAAGTAAGATTGTTATATTCGGCTGTGCCGAATCTTGTATATCCACCATCAAGTTGTACGAGAGTGTAGTTAATTCAAAATGTTGATCAAATGTGGTATTGTTGGTAATATATTTGGACTAAATTCGGTTGTAGTGGTAAAGTTACTATAGTTCAACATTTTAAAGTATCTAAGTGGTTTCCCAAGTATTTACCTTGGACAAAATGCTGTTCCATAACCGAATATAGTTTAACATTAATAAGCTGTTTCGTTGTGCCATAAACATGTTGAGTTCCTAATGCATCTACCGTGTATAAAGTCTGGGCCTAACATTGATTCATAGCTATCTAATTTCGTAGATGCAATCTTAATATACTGAATGTACCTCCAAACCTATTTGATTGTATATATAAAAAGGGGATGTTATATATATAAGAACTATAGCCAAATGTTGACCGATTGTTACAAAATTTAATAAACTGACTGGAATTAATATAAAGTTTATTTGTGAAAAATTTAGTGGCCATAGCTGACATAGTTTATAATTTAACAGCTTTTAACTGGCGATTGTGGCATTTTAGTGGTTACCGGGAGGTTTTTATATGAAAGCTATGGTCAAAAATGGACCGATTCCTATAAAATTTGACATACTGACTGAAAGTTGCATAAAACTTCTCTGTTCTAAATTTAGTAGTCATAGATTCTACAATTTTATTAAATTTATCAGCATAAATGTGATTTCCGGGGCAGGGTTATATGGGAGCTCTAGCGAAATGTGAACCGATTTTACCCATTTTCAGCACACAATTTCTATAACATATCGAAAATACTTTTGCTAAATTTTGTTCCTCTAGCTCTTGTAGTAAAGGAGCTATCGCGACGGAAAGACGGACATAAACCGTCTTTTCTTTTTGTATTTTTATAACCTTCACCACCATAGGTGGAAAGGGTATTATAAGTTTGTGCTGATGTATGTAACGCATGGAAATATTTGTCTTAGACCCACCTTTTAGTATACCAATAGGCTCAGAATCACTTTCTGAGTCGATTTAGCTATGTCAGTCCGTCTGGCTGGATGGCTGGCTTGACCCCCATGTAAACCTTGTAATCAAACTACAGGTCGCAATTCTAAAGATAATTTGATAAAATTTGGCACAGATCATTTTTTTGATAATGGGACCATGGCTGTTGAAATTCGTCAAAATCGGTCCATTATTTATGGTACCTCCTATAGGTCCCATTTCCCGGAATTGATATATTGGCCACAAATATCAATATTTTTTCATGAAATTTAAATCAAATACTGCTTATGCCAACTTAAATCACTGCACCAAATTTCGTTAAAAAAAATCGGTCCACATTTGACCATAGCTCCCATACAAACTTTTCTTTAAAAACGCACTAAATGAGACAAAAATCACTAAAAAGCTCGTAAATCTGAAGATAATGGGAATTTTATTTTTTACATACATAATTTTTGTAACAACTGTAATCAATTTGCCAAATTTCGAGATAATCGGTCCACATTTGACCCTAGCTCTCATATAAGTCCAAATGTCGAAAGCAGCTTAAATATAAAAGTTTTGAGAAAATGTTTGTATGATGGCAAAATTTAGCAAATATTTGTCTTTATACAGACCTTAGTGGTGAAGGGTATCGTATGATCCGTCTTTTCCGACTATAGCACTTTCTTACTTGTTGTGTTTCCGTAAGTTTTTTATATGGGAGCTATGATCAAATGGTGACCGATTGCGACAAAATTGCACACTGGTTGGCACTGACATAAAACCTCCTCGTGCTAAATTTAGTGGTTATATTTGTTATAATTTTAGATTTATTGGCATTTAAGTGTATTTTAGGTAAAATTTTGGCTGTTTCCGTAAGTTTTTTGTATGAGAATTATGACTAAATGTGAACCGATTTTGATATGCTGCCTAGGGCTTATATAAAACTTACTACTTACTTACTTACTATATACAAAATTTTCTCATCATAGCTAGTATAGTTTGTCATTTATTAGCAATTAAGCGATTAGCATAGGCGAGGTTATACGTGAGCTATGATCCAATGTTAACTGATTTTGCCCAATTTCAATACCAAAATTTTCTCAAAGATGAATAATGTTTTTACTAAGTTTGAGTGAGCTAGCTCCTTTCGTTTAGGCGTTATAGTGACTTCAACAGACAAACAGAAGGACAGACAGACAGACTGACGGACATCGCTCAATCGTCTTAGAATTTCATAAGAATTCAGAATATATATAGTTTTTAATTTTTGAACCAATATTAAGGAAATTACAAACGTAATGACAATCTCAATATACCCCCCATTCTTTTTGATGGTGGGTATAAAAACTCCATAACGAAAAGTATAAAAATCTAGAGAAAAACCTAAAGCAAAGAATTAGATTTATTATATTTAAGCTGGTAGAGAAAAGAAGTAAAAAAAGAAAAAAAAATAATAAATAGTAAAAGATGAAAAAATCATGTTTATGCATGATTAATGCAAAATCATGTCAAACTTGCATGTGCACAAATGCAAACGTTCAAACGTGCTTCAAAAGGCATACAAACCAGAAAATATTTAAATATCTACATATGCATTTATAAAATGTATATAAAGATTTTACTATATAAAACATACCTAGACAATAGGGTGACCCTTAATTTCAGAACTTCAAATGTTTCATAAACCCTTAAAAAAAGGCACAAGAAATTTTTAAAGAAACTTCAGGTTTAAGCGAAATTGGTAGATTTCAAAAAATTTTATTTATATAAGTGTCACCCTACCTTACACACATACCGTAGCATGTAGAGATAGTTTTAAATTTTAAACTAAAACCCTTAACGCCATCATCATTCTTTTGCACTTACACTCTTATGCACTTACTGTTGTAAAAGCGTCAAGACAGACTCTGCAAATAAATTGCATTTAAACACCTTTTTGTGTGTATGTGTGCTCAATACATTAATATGTATGGAGTTATACATGTATTTTACAGTAAGTTTTTATTTTAATACAACACCTTAGCTAGCTTATGTTTGTAAGTCATGGAGACATTTGGATATACCGATCATTTTAATGTTCTATAAATTTTCGTGAAATATAAATTTATGAAATTTGGTAAAAATTATATATCGGGTGGTTCAATTTCAAGGGCCGATGTTGATTTTGAATAAAACACAAACGATTTAGGAAATTATTGTAATTTTATTTTATTATGATATATTCGTATTACTCAATTATGTATGGAACAAAATACCGGCCAAATGGGCGCCGCGACCACGGCTGCACACCTCCATCCGATGGTCCAAATTTTCGATGACCCTGAGGCATAATGGAGGTTCTATGCCTTTAATGTGCCGAATTATCTCATCCTTTAGCTCTTGAATTGTTGCTGGCTTATCGAAGTACACATTTTCTTTCAAATAACCCCAAAGAAAAAAGTCTAACGGTGTCAAATCACATGATCTTGGCGGTCAATTGACATCGCCATTACGTGAGATAACACGGCCATTGAATTTGTTGCGCAAAAGAGCCATTGTTTCGTTAGCTGTGAGGCAAGTGGCACCGTCCTGCTGAAACCACATATCGTCCACATCCATATCTTCCAATTCGGGCCATAAAAAGTACGTTATCATCTCACGATAGCGAAAACCATTCACAGTAACTGCCTGGCCGGCCTCATTTTGGTAAAAAATATGGCCCGCCAGCCCATAAACCGCACCAAACGGTCACTCTTTGTGGGTGCATTGGTTTTTCAGCAATCATTCTTGGATTCTCATTCGCCCAAATGCCGCAATTCTGTTTATTGACGAATCCACTGAGATAAAAATATGCCTCATCACTGAAGATGATTTTCTTCGAAAATTGATCATCCACTGTTGCCATTTCTTGCCACCATTCAGCCCATTCACGACGTTTGGAATGGTCAAGAGGCTTTAGTTCCTGAGCCAATTGCACCTTGTAAACGTGTAAATGCAAGTCTTTATGCATAATGTTCACCAACGACAAGCATGAGAGATGCAATTGTTGGGCACTACGACGAGTTGAGGTGAACGGCTCTTCAGCCTCACTATCGCGAAAAGCAGCAATATTTTCTGCCGTACGAGCTGTACGAGCATGCACTGGTGTTCTCACATCTTCTACAGACCCGATTTGCTCGAATTTTTCCTCGATTTTTGCGATTGTACGCACATTTGGACGATCAAATTGACCAAAAAAATCACGAAGTGCACGATATGCATTTTGATTTGAACGCCCATTTTCATAATAAGCCTGGATAGCTTTAACACGTTGTTGGATTGTGTATCTCTCCATGGTTCAAATTGAGTAAGTCTGAAATAGAGAAATATCAAATAGAATTCGGAAAATAACTTGGCGTTTAGGTGTGGTTCACATTCAACATCGGCCCTTACAATTTAACCACCCTTTACATATATTGAAACTTGGCCACGTTCTATAGAGCTTTTATGGGAAAATTTTATTGTTGAACTTATTTGACACTTATTCATAAAATGCTCAGAATAATTGATAGTTAAGGAAGGCAGCCCATTCCACCAGAAGCCGATGATTTTTTTTTTAATTTTCGTAAATACCACGATCATTAAGAAAAATCGTGAAAATGAGTCTAAAAATCATTCAGTTGGAATTTGGATGTTAACACAGTTGGTTGGTGTCGCTTTGTTAGGGGAAAAACAAAAACAAAATAGACATCAAACAAATCAAAATCCAATTTATAGCAACAAAATACATGGTTCGAGAGAACAAAGAAATATAATCTCGAACATTGTTGCCACGACACTTTTTTTTGTAAACATTGAAATATTTTTGTAAATATTGGGAATATTTTTCAAAACAGAAATTAATTGTAATATTAAACAAATTAAACAATAGATTTTGATATGCATTTGTTAGATATTTTCGATCCAAAATTTTTTTTATAGAAAAATATAAATAAAACAAGTAACCCTGCAGTAAATGCCGTCAGAGAAACAATACTGTTTTGCTATTGACAATGTCTCCAGAACTACTTGCCTATTTTGCCCCATCCAATGTTATCTACTATTGACATTTAACATTTAGAGTTCCTACGAAATCTACCAGTAGACATTACCACTATTTACTTAGTATTGACTTTGTAGTTCTTTTGGTCCAAATGGAGACATTGGTATCAAATCGGGGCCTATTGATATACATATATGTATGTTGACACATTCGTTGACAATGTCACCTGATATATACTAGAATAGTAGTCTCTATGTATTCACTATTTCAGTACTGAACTAAAATTGGGGACATTTGAATTGATATCACACAAAGTGTTGACATGGAGACACATGATCCCAGTTTTACTACAGGGAAGATAGTGCTATAGCCGGTCAAGCCCGACCATACGATACCCTTCACCACTAAGGTCAAAAGTGTTATTTTTTCTGTATAAAGACAAATATTTGCTAAATTTTGCCATCATACAAACATTTTCTCAAAACTTTTATATTTAAGCTGCTTCCGACATTTGGACTTATATGAGAGCTATGGTCAAATGTGAACCGATTATCTCGAAATTTGGCAAATTTATTACTTTTTTACAAAAATTATGTATGTAAAAAATAAACTTAAAATTTAAATTATCTTCAGATTTACGAGCTTTTTAGTGATTTTTGTCTCATTTAGTGCGTTTTTAAAGAAAAGTTTGTATGGCAGCTATGGTCAAATGTGGACCGATTTTAACGAAATTTGGTACAGTGATTTTAGTTGACATAAGCAGTATTTGGTTTACATTTCATGAAAAAATATTGATATTTGTGGCCAATATATCAATTCTGAGAAGTGGGACCTATGGGGGGTACCATAAATAATGGACCGATTTTGACGAATTTCAATAGCCATGGTCCCATGGTCAAAACAATGATCTGTGCCAAATTTCATCAAATTATTGCGACCTGTAGTTTGATTACAAGGTTTACATGGGGGTCCAGCCAGCCATCCAGCCCGCCAGCCAGACGGACTGACGGACGGACATCGCTAAATCGACTCAGAAAGTGATTCTGAGCCTATTGGTATACTAAAAGGTGGGTCTAAGACAAATATTTCCATGCGTTACATACATCAGCACAAACTTATAATACCCTTTCCATTTATGGTGGTGAAGGGTATAAATATTTTTCTTTGGAACATTGTTCGATAAAAATTATATTTTATAGAAAATCTTTCGAATAAAATATTTTTCCGTAAAAATTTTCTATAAAAATATTTTTATATCAAAAATTTTCAAATCTTTGATAAAAAATTTTCAATAAAAACATTTTTGATAAAAAATTTTGTATAGAAAAATTTTTGATAGAAAGATTTTCTATAGAAAAATTTTTGATAAAAAAAATTTTCTATAGAAAAATTTTTGTAAGAAAATTTTCCATAGAAAAATCTTTGATAAAATAATTTTCTATAGAAAAGTTTTTGATAGTAAAATTTTCTATAGAAACATTTTTATAAAAAAAAATTCTTTAGAAAAATTGTTGATAATAAAATTTTCCATAGACAAATTTTTGATATTTAAAACGTTAAAAAAATACATATTTTAGTTAAAAGTATAAAAAAACGGCAACTCTGCCGACAACTTTTTTGTTCTGTTCTCTTTGCGCCGACCCGTGGTTAAGGTAAGTACAGCACATTTTGAGGGTGATGATTTGGGATTTATAATTGTAGTTAAATTTTACACATTTAAAAAAAATATGACTGATTGGCCCTGACATCTTCAATAATCACTCTAAGACCTATTTTGAGATTTGTAATTTTTCTCGACTCTTAAATAGGTAGTAGGCGTGCCCATTGACCGATTTTGTCAAAACTTTGTACACAAATAAACCTATTTGGCATCAAGTTACACACCAATTCTCATTTATATACGACAACTGCTTTCACATATATTTTTCATATTGATTTTTTTCGATTTGTCCATAGTTAAGGATGCGTATCATTACGCCGATTTTTTCGAAAGTTTGGAAATAGTTTTACCAATTCTTTATTAAATCATGCAAACAATTTAATTTGCCTAAAGTAACTCATATGGGAGATATTTTTAATTTCGTGAATTCTATTCATTTTTCAATGTTAATAAATATGTGGGCGATAGGCGCGTCCTTCGACCGATTTTGTTAAGATTTTGAGCACAAATATACCCATTCGGCGTCACATTACATACCAACTTTCGTTTATATACGACAACAGCTTTCAGATATATTTTTCATTTTGTGATTTTTGTCGACTCTACCAGATTTAAGGATCTGTGCATTATCCTTAGGTCAATTTTGCCAAAATTTTGCAAACAATTTAACCAAATTTTTATTAAATCATGCACCAAATTTTATTTGTCTAAAGTAACTCATATATGAGATATTTTTATACCCTTCACCGCCATAGGTGGAAAGGGTATTATAAGTTTGTGCTGATGTATGTAACGCATAGAAATATTTGTCTAAGACCAATCTTTTAGTATACCAATAGGCTTAGAATCACTTTCTGAGTCGATTAAGCGATGTCTGTCCGTCCGTCTGGCTGGCTGGACGCCCATGTAAACCTTGTAATCAAACTACAGGTCGCAGTTCTAAAGATATTTTGATGAAATTTGGCACAGATAATTTTTTAAAATTGGACCATGGGTATTGAAATTCGTCAAAATCGGTCCATTATTTATGGTACCTCCCATAGGTCCCACTTTCCGGACAAATATCAATATTTTTGCATGAAATTTAAGTTAAATATTTCTCATGTAATCTAAAAGCACTGTACCAAATTTCGTTGAAATCGGTCTACATTTGATCATAGCTCCCATACAAACTCTTCTATCAAAATGCACTAAATGAGACAAAATTCACTAAAACGCTCGTAAATCCGAATATAATGAGAATTTTAAGCTAATTTTTGTAGCAACTAAATTTCGAGATAATCGGTCCACATTTGACCCTAGCTCTCATATGGCGGAAGCTGTTTAAATGTATAAGTTTTGAGAATATGTTTGTATGATGTCAAAATTTAGCAAATATTTGTGAAGGGTATCGTATGGTCGGGCTTGACCGACTATAGCACTTTCCTACTTGTTAGTTTTGTGGATTCCATTTATTTTTCAATATTAAGAAATATCAAGTCACATACCAAAATTCATTGTTCTTAAAGAACTGTTTCGTTTTTTGTTCATTGGTTGTATGGGATGGTAGCGCTGTGCGGAGGTGATCGAGATCTGGTATTAATGAATGATATATTTAAGTATCAGCCTTAACTTAATAGTACCTGGTTGACCGAGCCTTGCTCGGGGCTTTATGATAAGCATTTTGAGGCAAATTTTAAAGTTTTTATATATTTTATTTTATACAGTTACAGTGTAACTCATTTTAAATAATTTCGAAAATTGGTCATACCAACAGAAACCTCCGTCGACTCATGCGCAACAACTTTGCTAAAGATTATAGTCTGATCAAATGCACAGTTTACGATTCAATTCATTTTGAGTAGTTTTCAGTGGCGCCGCCTGAATTCGTTCATACTAACTAAGAAACCTTTTTCTGTTTATGCGTAACAACTTTGCTTATGATCATAACATGATTTATGATTTAATTCACTTATAGTCTGATCAAATGCACAGTTTACGATTTAATTCATTTTGAGTAATTTTCAGTGATGCCACCTGTCGGACTTTGGTCATTCCAATTAATAAACCTTCGCCGGATTATCCGCAATAACTTTGCTTAAAATTATAGCATGATTAAATGTACAGTTTACGATTAAATTGACTTTGAGTAATTTTCAGTAGCGCCACCTGTCGGAAATTATTCACACCAATTAAAAAGCATTCGCCGGCTCATGCGCTACAACTTTGCAAAAGATCATAGTATGATCAAATGTACAGTTTACGATTTAATTAATTTTTAGTAATTTTCAGTGGCGCCACCTGTCGGAAATTCGGTTTACCAACTTAAAAACCTCCGCCGGCTTATCCGCAACATCTTTGCTAAAGAGCATAACATGATCAAATTCACAGTTTACTATTCTATAAAGAACATACATACAGACAAACATTCATTTGTTTTAAAGTTATAACATTACTAATTTTTTTCCCTTTTTATCCCCTCATTTCAAAAAGTTCCATATGCATAATTGGTACTTCTTTGATACCAATTGAATTCGGTACATTTTATTAGAAAGCAGTTAACATAATTTTCCTATTCATATTACTTTTGTAGATGTTAAGTTATCAGTTTATCCCTTTTTTACACATTTTGGCCACAAAATCAAAAAAGTACCAAATACGTGTTCAATATTTCTTTCACATCTATTGATGGCACTACAAAGTTTCTTTTCTATATTCCTTAGTTTAAAATATAAGAGTGGGTTAAAAAGGTACCAAAAAAACAATTTTCTTTTACCCCTTATCGGACATAGTTTCAAAAAAGTACCAAACACCTGTCCGTTTATTTTCATAGCTGTTTAAAACGTAATTTAAATTTTGTTTCTATACCTATTACTTAAGGAGATATAGCGTTTTCGATTTTTTTCCCTTTTTGCCCGTCGTTTACCCTCTTAGAGGCAAAAGTTCCAAAAGTCCCTTCTTCTTCGACCTATACATTAAAAAAGATCCAAATTTTATCAAAATCGTTAGAGCCGTTTTCGAGATAGTCATTCTATATATATATATATATCTATATATATATATATATAGTACCTGGTAGACCGAGCCTTGCTCGGAGCTTTATGATAAGCATTTTGAGGAAAATTTTAAAGTTTTTATATATTTTATATTATAAAGTGCTAAAATAAATTTAGAGGAAAGACATTGTAGAAATATTCAGTTAATTTTGAATTATTTGATTTATTTTGCTAAAGATTATAGTTTGATCAAATGCACAGTTTACGATTTAATTCATTTTGAGTAATTTTCTGTGGCGCCACCTGTCGGACTTTGCTCATTCCAATTCATAAACCTTCTTCGGCTTATCCGTAACAACTTTGCTGAAGATTATAGCATGATTAAATGTACAGCATACGATTAAATTGACTTTGAGTAAATTTCAGTGGCGCCACCTGTCGAAATTTCTTCATACCAACTAAGAAACCTTCGTCGGCTCATGTGCAACAACTTTGCTAAAGATTGTAGCATGATTAAATGTACAGATTACGATTAAATTGACTTTGAGTAAGTTTCTGTAGCGCCACCTGTCGGAAATTATTCATACCAACTAAAAAGCCTTCGTCGGCTCATGCGCTACAACTTTGCAAAAGATCATAGTATGATCAAATGTACAGTTTACGATTTAATTACGATTTTAATTTTCAGTGGCGCCAAATGTCGGAAATTCGGTTTACCAACTCAAAAACCTCCGCCGGCTTATCCGCAACATCTTTGCTAAAGAGCATAACATGATCAAATTCACAGTTTACTATTCTATAAAGAACATACATACAGACAAACATTCATTTGTTTTAAAGATATAACATTACTAATTTTTTCCCTTTTTATTCCCTAATTTCAAAAAGTTCCATATGCATAATTGGTACTTCTTTGATACCAATTGAATTCGGTACATTTTATTAGAAAGCAGTTAACATAATTTTCCTATTCATATTACTTTTGTAGATGTTAAGTTATCAGTTTATCCCTTTTTTACACATTTTGGCCACAAAATCAAAAAAATACCAAATACGTGTTCAATATTTCTTTCACATCTAATGATTGCAGTACAAAGTTTCTTTCTATATTCCTTAGTTTAAAATATAAGAGTGGGTTAAAAAGGTACCAAAAAAACAATTTTCACCCTGTTTTACCCCTTATCGGACATAGTTTCAAAAAAGTACCAAACACCTGTCCGTTTATTTTCAGAGCTGTTTAAAACGTAATTGTTTCTATACCTATTACTTAAGGAGATATAGCGTTTTCGATTTTTTCCCTTTTTACCCGTTTTTACCCTCTTAGAGGCAAAAGTTCCAAAAGTCCCTTCTTCTTCGACCTATACATTAAAAAAGATACCCACTGTCCAAATTTTATCAAAATCGTTAGAGCCGTTTTCGAGATAGTCATTCTATATATATATATATATATATATATATATATAAATACATACAATTATTGCTCGTTTAAGAATATAATAATAATTAAAAATTTTTTAACCACTCACATTAATGATGGCTCCAACGTCTTATCCTTAACGATATTATCCAGAAGAATCTTTACTACGATATTTCCTTAATTTTAATATATTCTGAAAAACTTTCACTTGAATGCCTAACGACATTTAATGCGTACAAAAAATTTGATACAAAATAGGTACAAAAAAAATTAAAAAAAAAATAACTTTCTATATACAATTGGACAATGTCGGAAAAGATAATTTATTCAGTGTTAATTTACAATTAAGTGCAATAGTTTCAAAAAAGTATTAAATAACTAATTAAATATGATCCCTGGAGTCCTCCCAAAAAAATCTTAAATTTTATCTCATTGTACCAATAATTTCTTGTCACCCGCACTTGATAGTTAAGGAATTGACATTTATTTTGTTGTTTTTGCCGTTATTGTAAAACCTGCATAAAACACATGTACGATGTTCAAACAGCCATGACATCAAGTTAATGTATGTGTAAAACTACCAACATCAATACAACGATAAAAAAATGACAATAAATAAAAAAGAGAAGAGATTAAGTGCCGCTGAAGATGTTTTCCTGCGTTTAGTTCTTTGTTAACATGAATTTAACAAACCATTGAATTGAGCCTTTAGCTGCATTAGTTTCGAAATAGATAAATAAAAAGGTTTAAGCAGCAAAAGAAATAAGGGGGTAATAAATAATCATGTTGTGCCATACACGTACGTTTTTTTTTTTTTCGTATATTTGCTTCTTTGGAGTCGTGATAGTAAATTTTCAAGGAAACTGTTTAGTTTTTTTTAACGTTTTTGTACCCACCATCAAATGGGAATGTGAGCATTGTTATTCTATTTGTAACATAAAGAAATAATGGTTTAAGGACACATAAAGTTGTATATGTTACTTATGTCACTTACTAAATTTTTTTAAAGAAATAAATATCTACTAGAAATATTACGTTTTTATGTGGTCGATTTTTGAAATGTACATACATTATTCCCACGACATTCCAATTGGAACAAGGGATACTTTTCTCAGACAATGAGCTGCATCCTATTCAATTTTTAGACTCATTGAAAGGGACCTACGTTTTAACTCCGGCTCCGAACGGCAAATGCATTAGTTTTAAAATGTACCACATATTAAATAACCGAATTAAAACATTATCAAAGTCTTAGAAGTAGTAAAAATTTTGTACGGAAAATTTGAATTATAAGCGTGTCATAACTATATTCTTCGTTTATATATTAGAGGGTTAGGATTTTTGTTATAACATTTTTAGTAACTCGAAGATTTTCCTTACCATTTATATATTTTGATGCAATTTCATTTGCAAGGACATTATTACTCTTTAAAAAACTGTTAAAATCGTTTTCTTGATTTTCTGTTCAATAAGTACTTTTTTGTGACTTTATCGACTGTCAATAAAAGTAAATATGATATTTTGTTCTTTTTTATACCCATCATTAGGATGACAGGAAATTTGTTTTCTTTGATTACGCATGTTTTTCTACGGAATATTGTGACACTAGGTCTAAAAATTTGTTGTCCAAATCGGACAACGTTCTATGGGCGCGCATCGGGTCCAAAGTTTAAGAGCCCATTTGTATGGGGAAAAATCTTGCCAAAAACTATTATTCTCATGTTTTTTTTTTTAATCCGCTAATTATTACTTAATATTTCGTAATCTCGCTATTAAAATTTTCAGAAAATCCAAATTTTGAAATTTGACCGCGGTGAAGAAAGGGTTAATCTCGTCCAATATTAAAAAAACCTTTAAGCATAGGTTTTCCATAAACGAAGCAATAATATTTATTATCTTTTTTGTTAAAATTGAATACAAGTAAAACTTACCGAGCATTTACTCGAATTTGGCCCAAAAACTTAAATTTTTGCTTAATTCTTTAATTTGAAATCGCAGGTACGGCGAAACGGTTCAAGATATCGACCTAATTTTTTTTGGTTTTATTTTCCTATTTATCTGCTTTAACACACTGGAGATCAAATTCTAAATTTGTAATATTTGTTAAACAAAATTTTCAAAAAATTAAAAAATGATTTTTGAAACCGATTTGAGAAAAATGCACCATTTTCCAACATAAAAAAAAACTAAGTAAATTTGATTAGATTTAAACAAAAACTTAACTATTTACTAGTAACAAGTCATTAAATGATAAATCATGTCTAACTTTGGAATTTCTTTATTTACAACATACAATTTTTGGTGCATATCCTTAGGCGCGTTTTCAAGGACATGCATTTTCGGGGGAAAACTGAAATAACTTTTAAACTACCTCATCGATTTACGTCTTTCACGATTTGAAATAAAGCTATGTTAGTTTTCCTAAATATTCTATTATATTTTTTTGTAAAAATTATTTATTTTTGGTCTAAATTTCGCAAAAATAAAAAATAACCCATTTTTGCCCATACAAATGGGCTCTTAAACTTTGGACCCGATGCACGCCCATAAAACGTTGTACAATTTGGATCAAAGTTTCAGATCTAAACTTTTAGACCCAGTGTCACAATATTCCGTAGAAAAAGTTATAAAATTCGAAAAGTCATTTTCCTTCATACAAAAAATTTTCACCCTAACCCACCATCAACAAGAATTGGGGGATAATTGAGATTGTCATTCCGGTTGTAATTTCCTTAATATTGGCTCAATAACCAAAAGAGATATATATTAGGGTGGGTCGTTTTTTGACTTTTGTCTCTGATCGACTTCTAATAGTGAAATTATATGGCCAAATTATGTCAACCGGAAGTGTGCAAAATATTATTGATTTATTTTTAGGATACGAGCCCGCGCAACGGGCCCAAAGTTTTTGAGCACATTTGTATGGGGAAAACTGAGAGTATTTGCAGTTTTTGCTACATTTCGTCAATTTTTGATCCCATTTTTGATCCCATGTCTAAAAAGGGTTAAAATATTTTTTTTCGTAAAAAAGACTTTGTCTTAGTGTAAAGTAATTAACATTACGTATTTAAAAAATAAAAAAAAAAATACAAAAATCAAATTTTTAATTTTTGCCTCCTGAAAAAAGGGTTAAGTTTACCCAATTTTAAAAACAAAGAACCTGTTTATTTTTTCCATAGTATGGATAAATTTATTCCATATAAACATTATTAAAATTGAACATAAATAAGATTTATGAAGCATTTACTCAAATTATGAGCAAAAATTACTTTTTTGCGAAATTCGTTGAACTCGAACACAAGGTACGGCCAAATAGTTTGAGATATCGACCTCAATTTTTTGAGTTTTATTGTCTTTTTCATATATTTTAACACACTGATGAGAAAAATTCAAATTTGTAATATTTGTTAAACAAATTTTTCAAAAAATTAAAAAATGCGTTTTGAAACCCACCTGAGAAAAATTACCCATTTTCGATTATGAAAAAAACTAAGTAAATATTGTTATACTTTACCACAATTAAATTATGAAGTAGTTACAAGTCTTAAAATTATTAAATCATGTCTTGCTTTGCGAGCTTTTGTCTAAAGTAGTTTTTTCTAGCGGGGTATCCTTAGGCGTTTTGTCAAGGACACGAATTTTTGGGGGAAAATCTCAATAACTTCAAAACTGTTTTATGGCTTTCGAATGTTGATGATTTCATTAGTTCACTTTTAGATTCCATTATCTTTTCTCTTTAAAATAAATTGTAAATGGACGAAATGTAGCAAAAACTGCAAATACTCTCAGTTGTCCCCATACAAATGGGCTCAAAAACTTTGGGCCCGTTGCGCGGGCTTTTATCCTAAAAATAAATCAATAATATTTTGCACACTTCCGATTGACATAATTTGGCCATATAATTTCACTATTAGAAAGCGATCAGAGACAAAAGTTAAAAAACGACCCACCCTAAAATATATTCTGAATCCGTATGCAATTCTGAGACAGTTGAGCGATGTCTGTATATCTGTCTGTCCGTATATCTGTCTGTTGTTGGTACGATAAAACCATAACAAAGGGTATAGGTCACTGAAATTTGGCATAAATATTCTCCATTTCTTGGGAAATTGGAATTGAAATCGGGTAAAATTGGTTCCCGTATAACCTCATTTATTCTAATCACTTATTTGCTAATAAATGACAATTTATAACAACTATTAAAATTTGTATATATTAGTTTTATATAAGCAGTAGGAAGCATATTAAATTCATCGAACTCGGTTTACATTTGACTATAGCTCCCATAGAAAACACTTACGGATGTCCGTCTGTCTGTCTGTTGTAATCACGATAACGCCTAAACGAAAGAAGCTAACTCACTGAAACTTAGCAAAGACATTCTTCATTTTTGACAAAATTTTGGTATTGAAATCGGGCAAAATCGGTTGACATTTTACCATAGCTCTCGTATAACCTCGTCTAGACTAATCGCTTATTTGCTAATAAATGACAAATTATAACAGCTATGATGACAAAATTTGGTATCTAGAAGTTTTACATAAGCACTAGGCAGCATATAAAATTTCATCGAAATCGGTTCACATTTAACCATAGCTCCCATATAAAAAACTTACGGAAACAGCCTAAATTCCACCTGAAATTCACATAAATGCCAATAAATGATAAATTGTAAAAGCTTTGGCCAATAAATTTAGCACAAGGAATTCTTATGTGAATGCCAGCCAGTGTGCAAAATTTAGTCAGAATCGGTCACCATTTGACCATAGCTCCCATATAAAAAACTTACGGAAACACAAAAGTACAAAAGGAAAAGGGGGTTTATGTCCGTCTGTCCGTCATATAAAAGCACGACAGCTCCTTAACTACAAAAGCTAGAGCGACAAAATTTTACGAAAGTATTTTTGATATCTAACAAAAATCTAACAAAAGTTACGTACTGAAATTTGGCGAAATCGGTTCACATTTAGTTAGAGCTCCCATATAACCCCGCCCCGGGAAACACAGGAATACTGATAAATTTAGTACAATTGTAATAGGTATGACGACTAAATTTAGAATAGAGAAGTTTTATGCAACTGTTGGTCAGTATATCAAATTTTATAGGAATCGGTCCATATTTGACTATAGCTTTCATATAAAAAACACTCCCGGAAACCAAAAAAATGTAGCAAAGGCCAGTTAAAAGCTATTAAATTGGAAACTATGACTGCTATGGCCACTTAATTTTTGCAAGAATAAGCTCTATATAAATACCAGCCAGTGTGTAAAATTTTGTTACAATCGGCTATAATTGTTATGTATATATTACATCCCCTTTTTATATCTACAATCAAAAAGTTTCGGAGGCATAAGCAGCATATTAAGATTGCACCAATGTCTAGACTTTATATACGGTAGATGCATTAGGAAAAATATATGGACCTGTCGTTTTACTACAAACATGTTTATCTATATTAAGTATTAAACTCAACGAAAAGTATTTAACAACTTATTAATTTAAAACCATACCCGGTTACGATAACGAGTTTTCTTCAAAGTAAATACTATGGAAACCACTAACATACCTTTAAATGTTGAACTGAATATAAAGCTACGGCAACTGAAGTTATTACAAATATTTTACCAACAATACTAACTAGCGTAACAACTATTTTACAATTTGGTCCACGTTTTGAATTTACTGCACCCTCGTAGGTATATGAGATATGTTTCTAGATTTAACACAACTTGATGGTGGGTATATAAGATACGGCACAGCCGAATATAACACTTTTACTTGTTATATCTACAATCAAAAAGATTTCGAGATACATTCAGTTTCGTAAGATCGCACCTACGAAATTAGATAGCTATATATCAATGTTAAGTCTAAATTTTATATACGGTGGATGCATTAGGAACTCCTAAGAAAATATTTGAACCTACCTTATTACTATCAACATATTTATCCTTACTACATATGTAGCGCAACAAAAAGTATTTAACAGCTTATTAATATAAAACTACACCTGGTTATGATACCGAATTTTGTTTAATGTAAATTCAAGGGAAACGACGTATTTAGATAATTTTAAAAGTTGAACTACACTCAATTCCACTTGAAGGTGCACTTTTTTTGGGGCCAAAATTTGCATTCGCTTAGAATTTTTTTTCTCATTTTTTGTTACTTCTTGAGTGAATCATAGCAACGCAATCACATTTTTAATTTTTTGTAGAAATTTCACGAAAGTAGAGGCCTTAATTTTCGCTGGCATCATCGTTTGTCTTCTCTTCCAAATCCTATGAATTACCTTAGACCAAATTTCTTGAAACCGATGGAAAATTCTTTTAGGGTTTTATTTTAGTAAATGCTAAACTATTTTGTGGTCAAAACTTCCACAAATGACCACAAAACTGAAATTAATTTAGTGTAGCTATTCAAGTGACATAAAAATAATGCATATTTTCTGCACCAATTTCAAAAAGAATCCCATATTTCAACTATCAAATCTTTTTCGAGCTTTCTTTGCTAACATAATTTTTCCTAAATTTTAGAAAAATTATATCACTATTCTTTTGATGAAGTATGTTAAAAGAAGCAAGCTTAAATTTATTACTAAACAAGTTAGAAAGTGCTATAGTCGGTCAAGCCCGGCCATACGATACCTTTCACCACTAAGGTCAAAGGTGTTCTTTTTCCCGTATAAAGACAAGTATTTGCTAAATTTTGCCATCATACAAACATATTCTCAAAACTTGTACATTTAAGCTGTTTCCGCCATTTGGACTAATATGAGAGCAAGGGTCAAATGTGGACCGATTATCTCAAGATTTGGTAAATTGATTACAGTTGTTAAAAAAATTTTGTATGCAAAGAATAAACTTAAAATTCCCATTATCTTCAGATTTATGAGCATTTTTAATTTAGTGCTTTTTTATAGAAAAGTTTGTATGGGAGCTATAGTCAATTGTGGACCGATTTTAACGAAATTTGGTACAGTGATTTTAGTTTACATAAGCAGTATTTGATTTAAATTTCATGAAAAAGTATTGATAGTTGTGGACAATATATAAATTCCGGGAAGTAGGACCTATGAGAGGTACCATAAATAATGGACCGATTTCGACGAATTTCAATAGTCATGGTCCCAATACCAAAATAATGATCTGTGCCAAATTTAATCAAATTATCTTTAAAATTGCGTCCTATAGTTTGATTACAAGGTTTACATGGGGGTCCAGCCAGACAGACGGACGGACGGACATCGCTAAATCGACTCAGAAAGTGATTCTAAGCCTATTGGTATACAAATATTTCCATACATCAGCACAAACTTATAATACCCTTTCCACCTATGGCGGTGAAGGATATAAAAAGTGCACCTATTCAAGTGGAAATGAGTGTATAAAGCTACTGCAACCGAATTTAGTCCAAAGATTTTACCAACAATACCAATTAGCTTAACATATTTTTTCAAATTTGGTCCACATTTTGAATTAGCTGTACCCTCGTAGATGTATGAGATATGTTTCTTAATTTAACACAATTTGATGGTGGGTATATAAGATTCGGCACAGCCGAATGCAACACTTTTACTTGTTTATATTTAATTTACTGAGACTAATCTACAATACTGCTATGATAGGTACAACAATTATAATCTTATAAGTACCCAATAATGAATATATTCATACACATATCAGTCATAATCTTTCATCAAATCTAATTAGCTATGGCTTTAAAAAATAAAGTTAAATCTCATCACTTTAAACAAACCTTTTTTTCTTCACAAAATGTATAATCTCTTAATTTTTAATCTCTTCCCCGACAATGTTAAACAATTGTATTTTGCCTAAAGAAATGTTTCCATTATCCTTTTAAAACTTGCAAAAAACTTAGCGTTAACACTTTTAGAAGTCTGCATGTGAGTGTTAAAGCCAAAACGTAGTATCTGCATAAAACTATTTTAAATTAAAAAGTTACCAAACGAAATAGTCTAAAGTAACTATTCAACTAATGCTTTTATATAAAAACACACTAACGAACATATATGGTCACCAGAAATTTAAAAGAAAATAACATTACTTTAAAAAAAAAAAAATATTACAGGTAATTTAGAACATTTAATATAATGAATACTTTAGATAGCGAAAAATTTTAACTTTGAATTTTTTGGTCTAAACTTTTGACCGTTGAAGATGAATAAGACTAGACTAACTGTGTTTTGACTCAAAGCACACACTTGCATTTATGACAACGTCATACATTCGCAAATTTCAATAGAAAAAGTTAAAACTATTTTCTAAGCCAAAATTCTAAGGTCAAGAATTTAAAGTAGACTAAAGTATTACATGTAACAATAGTTTGTTTAAGGACCTATAAAGACAAATGAAAACTTTTTCTATTGAAGCAAAAAAACTAAAAAATAACCATAACTAATGGTTTGTCAAGGCTCAGCTGAAATACATTAGTTTTGAAGTTTTCCTTAGAAAATTCTTTGAAACACAATGTAAAGAAGATCTTTCTTTATTCTTTAACTTGTGGCACAAAAAATTTAAATTGCTTAAAGACAACAATAAAAATTCAATGGTGGTGGGAAAAATTTGAACTTGTTTGCCTAGACTATGACTAGACTATGACTAGACTATGACTAGACTATGACTAGACTATGACTAGACTATGACTAGACTATGACTAGACTATGACTAGACTATGACTAGACTATGACTAGACTATGACTAGACTATGACTAGACTATGACTAGACTATGACTAGACTATGACTAGACTATGACTAGACTATGACTAGACTATGACTAGACTATGACTAGACTATGACTAGACTATGACTAGACTATGACTAGACTATGACTAGACTATGACTAGACTATGACTAGACTATGACTAGACTATGACTAGACTATGACTAGACTATGACTAGACTATGACTAGACTATGACTAGACTATGACTAGACTATGACTAGACTATGACTAGACTATGACTAGACTATGACTAGACTATGACTAGACTATGACTAGACTATGACTAGACTATGACTAGACTATGACTAGACTATGACTAGACTATGACTAGACTATGACTAGACTATGACTAGACTATGACTAGACTATGACTAGACTATGACTAGACTATGACTAGACTATGACTAGACTATGACTAGACTATGACTAGACTATGACTAGACTATGACTAGACTATGACTAGACTATGACTAGACTATGACTAGACTATGACTAGACTATGACTAGACTATGACTAGACTATGACTAGACTATGACTAGACTATGACTAGACTATGACTAGACTATGACTAGACTATGACTAGACTATGACTAGACTATGACTAGACTATGACTAGACTATGACTAGACTATGACTAGACTATGACTAGACTATGACTAGACTATGACTAGACTATGACTAGACTATGACTAGACTATGACTAGACTATGACTAGACTATGACTAGACTATGACTAGACTATGACTAGACTATGACTAGACTATGACTAGACTATGACTAGACTATGACTAGACTATGACTAGACTATGACTAGACTATGACTAGACTATGACTAGACTATGACTAGACTATGACTAGACTATGACTAGACTATGACTAGACTATGACTAGACTATGACTAGACTATGACTAGACTATGACTAGACTATGACTAGACTATGACTAGACTATGACTAGACTATGACTAGACTATGACTAGACTATGACTAGACTATGACTAGACTATGACTAGACTATGACTAGACTATGACTAGACTATGACTAGACTATGACTAGACTATGACTAGACTATGACTAGACTATGACTAGACTATGACTAGACTATGACTAGACTATGACTAGACTATGACTAGACTATGACTAGACTATGACTAGACTATGACTAGACTATGACTAGACTATGACTAGACTATGACTAGACTATGACTAGACTATGACTAGACTATGACTAGACTATGACTAGACTATGACTAGACTATGACTAGACTATGACTAGACTATGACTAGACTATGACTAGACTATGACTAGACTATGACTAGACTATGACTAGACTATGACTAGACTATGACTAGACTATGACTAGACTATGACTAGACTATGACTAGACTATGACTAGACTATGACTAGACTATGACTAGACTATGACTAGACTATGACTAGACTATGACTAGACTATGACTAGACTATGACTAGACTATGACTAGACTATGACTAGACTATGACTAGACTATGACTAGACTATGACTAGACTATGACTAGACTATGACTAGACTATGACTAGACTATGACTAGACTATGACTAGACTATGACTAGACTATGACTAGACTATGACTAGACTATGACTAGACTATGACTAGACTATGACTAGACTATGACTAGACTATGACTAGACTATGACTAGACTATGACTAGACTATGACTAGACTATGACTAGACTATGACTAGACTATGACTAGACTATGACTAGACTATGACTAGACTATGACTAGACTATGACTAGACTATGACTAGACTATGACTAGACTATGACTAGACTATGACTAGACTATGACTAGACTATGACTAGACTATGACTAGACTATGACTAGACTATGACTAGACTATGACTAGACTATGACTAGACTATGACTAGACTATGACTAGACTATGACTAGACTATGACTAGACTATGACTAGACTATGACTAGACTATGACTAGACTATGACTAGACTATGACTAGACTATGACTAGACTATGACTAGACTATGACTAGACTAGACTATGACTAGACTATGACTAGACTATGACTAGACTATGACTAGACTATGACTAGACTATGACTAGACTATGACTAGACTATGACTAGACTATGACTAGACTATGACTAGACTATGACTAGACTATGACTAGACTATGACTAGACTATGACTAGACTATGACTAGACTATGACTAGACTATGACTAGACTATGACTAGACTATGACTAGACTATGACTAGACTATGACTAGACTATGACTAGACTATGACTAGACTATGACTAGACTATGAATAGACTATGACTAGACTATGACTAGACTATGACTAGACTATGACTAGACTATGACTAGACTATGACTAGACTATGACTAGACTATGACTAGACTATGACTAAACTATGACTAGACTATGACTAGACTATGACTAGACTATGACTAGACTATGACTAGACTATGACTAGACTATGACTAGACTATGACTAGACTATGACTAGACTATGACTTGACTATGACTAGACTATGACTAGACTATGACTAGACTATGACTAGACTATGACTAGACTATGACTAGACTTCTAGATTATCTATAAAAATACAGCTTTTAGATAATTCATAGAATTTACTAAACCACTTCAAATCTTATAATGAATAATTTAACAAACAATTACAAAATACTTTTAAAAGCTTATTTGAATTGATGCCAATAAAGAAGAAACTCAAATAAATAAAGCAGAGACGAATAAGTTATGCTACTGCCAAACATGTACTTTTTCAACACTCAGACTTTTCAAGCCGGCTTGTACAAATGTGCTACAAATGTTATTTAATGGCAGTAGAAAATACTACTAAATACTTAACAAAAGCAACAATAACAACTTAAATACTTTAACAAATATAACCAAAGCACTAACAACCAACAATAATAAACAACAGCTAAAGACTACTTTGCTTACTATGTATAACTTCAAATAGTTATACTGTGCAAAACAGCCAACAATGTCTTAAGACAAGACGTTTTAAGGGGATATAACTATAAATATAGTTTTAGTGTTATGCACTCAAATGGGGAAAAACACACTAAAGAGACTTTTCTTTGTAATGTAGGAGAGGTAAATGGAGGCCAAGACGAGGAAAATTTGCTTGTATTGGCTTAAGTAAAATGTGGCATGAAGTTATATTTAGATAAAGATTTAAGTGTGTAAAGTGACATGTTTAATGAAATCCATTAAATACATTTACTTTGCTTTTCTCTTTATTTTATGCATACGTTGATTAGTTGACATTAAGTACTTAATAGCCACATTTTACATTCTGGATGATTAGTTAAGACAATATTTGTTTAGTAAAGAAGAAAAAGTAAAGTTGGCAGTTTAAAATTTGAAAATATAATGAAAAAAATTGAATGCTTTAAAATCTTTCTTTCTGTTGTTTGATTTAAACATGGGTTAAAAATGTACCAAAAAAATTATATTTACCCTTTGATGTCCCCTTTCTAAAAAGACCCAATGAAGAAAATGTCTTAAATGTTTTTACGATGATAAAGTTGAGAAAATATAAGTGTGTTTGTTTTTTTCAAGTAGGTCTGGTCGGGGATTGAACTTGGGACCTCTGGTATGATAGGCGGATGACTAACCTGCTATACCACAATACACTTTTTATTTCAATGAATATTAGAACGCATTTGACCAAACAAGTACTTTCTTAGTTGCTTTTTTAATAAAATTTAACGGCGTAATTCCTTGGAAACCTTAAAAACACTTAGACAGACAATCATATCTAAATCGACTCATTATTGGTTTTTCAGTCGTTTTGTATGTTAGGTTCGGCAACGTAATACAACAACCCTTCACTCTTTTAATGAAGGTTAAAAAAAGTTACTGGTAAACTAAAACTTTGGCAGTTTTTGCTTGTAAGCATTAGATATAAAAAAAAACTATAAAATTCTCTTCTATTATGCATTTTTTCAGATAAATTTTTCGATTTTTTCTTAAAGTATTTTTTTTTATTTTTTTGCCACAGCAAAATTCCCAGTAAAAATGAAATGATGCGTGAGTTATTAGTAATGAAACGAGCACTCAAATGCGTCCGAATGCTTTCAATGAAAATTATAGAAATGGAGATGATGAATTAATATTTAATTAGTTAATGCTTGAGTAAAAAATAATGCTGAGAGCCATTGAAATGGTAATAGGGTTTTTAAAATAAAAAAATGTAAAAAATTTATTAGAAATAAAAAAACTGTTAGATTTTATTATAATTTTGTAGAAGGTTAAGTATTTTGAACTTGATAGTTTTTGTTAATTTTACTTAGGAATATTTATCTTATAATATTAATACGCAAGTACCCATTTATTATCCCCTTTTACGCTTTAATTATACACTAATTTATACCATTTGAAAGATATTTTTCCGTAGATCAGACGAATCTATATTTTATTAAAATCGGTATTTAAAAATCTTACTAACACATGCATATGAAATTCACTATTAAGAATCAAACAAAAGAAATTGTATATAAACATGTTTTCTTTTGTTTTTATTAAAAAAAAATTAAAGAGTATATTTGTGGGGAGATAGTGGTAGAGAAAGACAAAAATAAAGAGTATTTTATTACAATTAAATAAATTTTTTTGTTTTGTAAAATAATAGCAACAAAAATTATTGGTATTGTTTTTATACCCTTCACCAATAGGTGAAAGGGTATTATAAGTTTGTGATTCCGTTTGTAATTTTTTTATTAGTGATCGTAGACCTCATAAAAATTATACCGATCGACTCAGAATCGGGAGGAGAATCGATTAAGCGATGTCCGTCTGTCTGTCTCTCTGTCTGTCTGTTCGTCCGTCTGTCTGTCTGTCTGCTGAAATCAAGTCTCTGAAGCCCCTGGAGGATGGACTTACATAAATTATATATCAGATTTTAGGAAATTCTCCCGCAATGAACGCTATTAAATTTCATTAAAATCGGTTTATAAACACCGAAAATATCGAAAAAATAACAAAAATTAGACGAAAATTTTAAAATTTTTGATTGAAACACACTTTTAAATAACAAGAGAAAAAAGATACTCCTGGTACATGTGATAATATGTTATATATCAGATTGTAGGAAATAGTTTCCCAAAAACATAAACAACTGAGATATCGCCAAAACACTGAATTTGATGTATCGCAAATTGCCCAAAGTTCGCATTAGAGAATGTTTGTTGAAAAAATGAAATGCAGAAATAGGAAAAACCATCCTCCTTTAGCACGGACCTACATAAATTTTATATCAGATTTTAGGAAATTCCCCCGCCAAGTACGTTATTAAATTTTATCAAAAGCGGTCCATAAACAATTGAGATATCGCCATAATACTGCATTTGATGTACAGCAAATTGCCCAAAGTACGAGTCTAAGAAATTTTGTTTACATTTTGTAAGTATTGTTTCAGCGATATCTCAGGTGTTTATGAACCGATTGTGATGAAATTTGACATCGTTCTTTGTGTGAGGATTTTCTAAAATCTATACTCCACAAATCTGATTACGAATACCATTCAAACTGTACCGATCAACTCAGAATCGGCAGGAGAATAGATTTTGCGACCTCCGTCCGTCTGTTTGTCTGTCTGTCTGTCCGTCCGTCTGTTTGTTTGTCCGTCCGTCTGTTTTTTGCCCGTCCGTCTACCTTTCTGTAATTTTTTCTGTTGTAGTCAAGTTTTTGAAGCTCCTGTTTTGTCGATATCTCAGGTGTTTATTTTGATGAAATTTAATAGCGTCCTTCGCAGGGGATTACCTAAATCCTGATGCATTCGGTAATTTGTGGTAGATATAATTTAGCGTTTAAGCGATGGTGTTTTGATCGACAAAGATAAAATTCAGGGTGGGACAATATCCTAAAATTTTGTGTAAAATCCAGGAGCTCCACAAATCTGATTTTAGCAGACAGACACTCTGCATTAATCTTAGTTTTGTGTCTGACTTTTGAACATTATGATAACATTTGAGAATGTATTATATATCAAATTATAGGTAATCTTCCTAGGAAGTACAAAAATGCAACTGAGTACATGATATCCGTTCAAAACCTACATATGTATGTAAGTATCTCACATATCAACGAAAATTTAAATTTTTTAATTGCAATTGGGAGAAATCCGTTCACGTTTGACAATTGATCCCGTATAACTTCGCCTAAAATAAGATGATGACATTTAGTAGATATAAAGACGTTGTACAATATTTATATTCAGGACAATAGCGCCTAAAATAAACTTTCTAGAGGGACAACATTTGACAAAAGTATTTCTGATCTCTTGAAAAGTTCGATATTGAAAATGGTCGAGCTCTACTCACATTTAGTGAAATCTCCCATATAACCCCGACTGGGAATCGATTTAATGCTGATAAATTAAATCACATTAAAATTGGACAAGGAACTAGAGCAAAACTTTCCAAACATCCATCGGACAGGTCGAAAGAACAATACATCCCAAATATTATTGATGAAGTGTTCATTTTAATTAATTAACTAACTTTAGATTAATAAGTAAATCTTTAATAACTTTTCCGACAAAGCTGATATCCATCCATTCAAAAGCTATATATTCACGTATGTATCTAAAACTAAGAGTGTATACCCTATAATTTTAAGGCTTATCATTGTTAAAGCTTTGACCTAAATCAGTTCAGAGTTTTACATAACTAATCATTAACTTTTAATAGTTGGACAATTCGTATGAATTAAAGCACACAATCCTCACTGGGCACTGTGTTTTTGGATTGCATGCCAGAATACTTAAACTTCATCAAATCGATGTGCTATTGCAAATGTAAGGGCACAAAGGGACCACTTTAAAGCCCAAGTGAAGCTTCCCTAGACATCAGCCACCTGCCCAACCTAACCTTTGGGTGCATAACTATTCTAGATGATGACGCCACCGAAAAGCTTTTCTTTTTCCGACTCTTAATTTTAAAGATACTTTGCATATAATACTAGTATAATCAAATTTTGCTTGGAATTACATTAAGTATTTTTGCAGCACCATTGGTGAAGGGTATCCAAGATTCGGCAAAGCCGAATATACCACTCTTACTTTTTATTATTTGTGGTGAGGGAGTGAAAGACAAAATTAATATTTTGGAAGATTTAACAAAAAAAAAGTGCTTAAAATTAACCTTTCAAATTTGAATTATTTGAAGTTAAATTTTTATGGAATTTTGTTTTTTGTGTTGGTTTATTGGGATAAAATCTTCGAGTGATTGAGGGATAAATATTGTGTTAAAAAATTAAATAATATTGCAGGGAAGGGCAGGCATGACATCATTAAGAGCTATCACAGTAGAAAAGAGTTGGATAAGAACATTGTGACTTATACCCAAAAAGGATGTAACTGATTAAAAAAACAATCTTTTGAAGGAAAATTTATAATAATTACAGATTATTATCAAGAAAATGAATTAAATGATCGGTCTGAATCAAATGTAAATTCAAAACTGATTAATATTTAGAAAATGCTATAATATCAGGAAGGAATATTAAAAGGCGTATCTTGCATTGCGACTGGAATGGTTTTAAACTGTAACTTCTACATATTCCAAGTACTTCGTGGTTCTCGCAGTTAATTATGCAGTAAAATGATAATAAATTGGAAATATTAGGATCTTTGTTAAAAAGTTCAATAAGACCTTGATTTCTCCATCATTTTTGTCAGTCCGTTAGTAACGCTTACAAGTTTATCTGTTCATCACTTCACAGAGCGCTGTTTTGAAATCGATAACGCAAGTTGTTTTGATAAGAGCTACTAAGTCTAAAACTTTTTCCTTCTCATTCACTTCTGAAGATGCAACATCGGTTTATTATGGAATATCTTGGAATCAGTAAACTCTTCGAAAACTACACAATTTTTAATTATAGTTTTGCCAAATTGGCCAATTCGACGCTCTATTGTACGAAGTGACATAGTGCCACATCGACACAGTTATTTTTGACTTAAAGCTCTGATTCAGTCAGGCAAATACTACCTATACAATTGCATATAGAGTATATACGAATTGGGTAACCTTCTTTGGAAAGGGGATAGTAGAGAAGAGAAAGTTGATGAAAGGGAGAGATAAAGCAACACTGTAATTGCACATCATATCCATTTTTAGACGCATTTAGAAGCATTTTTTTGTTTTACAGCCCATTTTATTTTTCGTAGACGGCGTGTAATTGCTGTAGGCTTACCGCCGACGGAAGATGCTGTTTTAACTAATAATTTGAATTCTGTTATCATTGACTCCCAGTGGAGCATAAAATTTAATTTAATAGAAATTAATAATTACAGAAATTGTTGTTGCCGAGACCGGGGATCGAACCCAGGCCCAATGTGATATTACGTGATAACCAACTAAACCACAGCACGGGAAATTTGTATTCACAATAAACTAGATGACGGTCGATTGTGTCGACCGCAGGATACGCTAGTATGTTTAAAGTCATTCATATTTTTAAAATAAATTTTTCTATAAAAATAGGAAATTTTTGAAAAATTTCCTATAAAAATAAGAAAATTTTGAAAAATTTCCTATAAAAATAGGAAATTTTTGAAAAATTTCCTATAAAAATAGGAAATTTTTGAAAAATTTCCTATACAAATAGGAAATTTTTGAAAAATTTCCTATAAAAATTGGAAATTTTTGAAAAATTTCCTATAAAAATAGGAAATTTTTGAAAAATTTCCTATACAAATAGGAAATTTTTGAAAAATTTCCTATAAAAATTGGAAATTTTTGAAAAATTTCCTATAAAAATAGGAAATTTTTGAAAAATTTCCTATAAAAATAGGAAATTTTTGAAAAATTTCCTATAAAAATAGGAAATTTTTGAAAAATTTCCTATAAAAAAAGGAAATTTTTGAAAAATTTCCTATAAAAATAGGAAATTTTTGAAAAATTTCCTATAAAAAAAGGAAATTTTTGAAAAATTTCCTATAAAAATAGGAAATTTTTGAAAAATTTCCTATAAAAAAAGGAAATTTTTGAAAAATTTCCTATAAAAATAGGAAATTTTTGAAAAATTTCCTATAAAAATAGGAAATTTTTGAAAAATTTCCTATAAAAATAGGAAATTTTTGAAAAATTTCCTATAAAAATAGGAAATTTTTGAAAAATTTCCTATAAAAATAGGAAATTTTTGAAAAATTTCCTATAAAAATAGGAAATTTTTGAAAAATTTCCTATAAAAATAGGAAATTTTTGAAAAATTTCCTATAAAAATAGGAAATTTTTGAAAAATTTCCTATAAAAATAGGAAATTTTTGAAAAATTTCCTATAAAAATAGGAAATTTTTGAAAAATTTCCTATAAAAATAGGAAATTTTTGAAAAATTTCCTATAAAAATAGGAAATTTTTGAAAAATTTCCTATAAAAATAGGAAATTTTTGAAAAATTTCCTATAAAAATAGGAAATTTTTGAAAAATTTCCTATAAAAATAGGAAATTTTTGAAAAATTTCCTATAAAAATAGGAAATTTTTGAAAAATTTCCTATAAAAATAGGAAATTTTTGAAAAATTTCCTATAAAAATAGGAAATTTTTGAAAAATTTCCTATAAAAATAGGAAATTTTTGAAAAATTTCCTATAAAAATAGGAAATTTTTGAAAAATTTCCTATAAAAATAGGAAATTTTTGAAAAATTTCCTATAAAAATAGGAAATTTTTGAAAAATTTCCTATAAAAATAGGAAATTTTTGAAAAATTTCCTATAAAAATAGGAAATTTTTGAAAAATTTCCTATAAAAATAGGAAATTTTTGAAAAATTTCCTATAAAAATAGGAAATTTTTGAAAAATTTCCTATAAAAATAGGAAATTTTTGAAAAATTTCCTATAAAAATAGGAAATTTTTGAAAAATTTCCTATAAAAATAGGAAATTTTTGAAAAATTTCCTATAAAAATAGGAAATTTTTGAAAAATTTCCTATAAAAATAGGAAATTTTTGAAAAATTTCCTATAAAAATAGGAAATTTTTGAAAAATTTCCTATAAAAATAGGAAATTTTTGAAAAATTTCCTATAAAAATAGGAAATTTTTGAAAAATTTCCTATAAAAATAGGAAATTTTTGAAAAATTTCCTATAAAAATAGGAAATTTTTGAAAAATTTCCTATAAAAATAGGAAATTTTTGAAAAATTTCCTATAAAAATAGGAAATTTTTGAAAAATTTCCTATAAAAATAGGAAATTTTTGAAAAATTTCCTATAAAAATAGGAAATTTTTGAAAAATTTCCTATAAAAATAGGAAATTTTTGAAAAATTTCCTATAAAAATAGGAAATTTTTGAAAAATTTCCTATAAAAATAGGAAATTTTTGAAAAATTTCCTATAAAAATAGGAAATTTTTGAAAAATTTCCTATAAAAATAGGAAATTTTTGAAAAATTTCCTATAAAAATAGGAAATTTTTGAAAAATTTCCTATAAAAATAGGAAATTTTTGAAAAATTTCCTATAAAAATAGGAAATTTTTGAAAAATTTCCTATAAAAATAGGAAATTTTTGAAAAATTTCCTATAAAAATAGGAAATTTTTGAAAAATTTCCTATAAAAATAGGAAATTTTTGAAAAATTTCCTATAAAAATAGGAAATTTTTGAAAAATTTCCTATAAAAATAGGAAATTTTTGAAAAATTTCCTATAAAAATAGGAAATTTTTGAAAAATTTCCTATAAAAATAGGAAATTTTTGAAAAATTTCCTATAAAAATAGGAAATTTTTGAAAAATTTCCTATAAAAATAGGAAATTTTTGAAAAATTTCCTATAAAAATAGGAAATTTTTGAAAAATTTCCTATAAAAATAGGAAATTTTTGAAAAATTTCCTATAAAAATAGGAAATTTTTGAAAAATTTCCTATAAAAATAGGAAATTTTTGAAAAATTTCCTATAAAAATAGGAAATTTTTGAAAAATTTCCTATAAAAATAGGAAATTTTTGAAAAATTTCCTATAAAAATAGGAAATTTTTGAAAAATTTCCTATAAAAATAGGAAATTTTTGAAAAATTTCCTATAAAAATAGGAAATTTTTGAAAAATTTCCTATAAAAATAGGAAATTTTTGAAAAATTTCCTATAAAAATAGGAAATTTTTGAAAAATTTCCTATAAAAATAGGAAATTTTTGAAAAATTTCCTATAAAAATAGGAAATTTTTGAAAAATTTCCTATAAAAATAGGAAATTTTTGAAAAATTTCCTATAAAAATAGGAAATTTTTGAAAAATTTCCTATAAAAATAGGAAATTTTTGAAAAATTTCCTATAAAAATAGGAAATTTTTGAAAAATTTCCTATAAAAATAGGAAATTTTTGAAAAATTTCCTATAAAAATAGGAAATTTTTGAAAAATTTCCTATAAAAATAGGAAATTTTTGAAAAATTTCCTATAAAAATAGGAAATTTTTGAAAAATTTCCTATAAAAATAGGAAATTTTTGAAAAATTTCCTATAAAAATAGGAAATTTTTGAAAAATTTCCTATAAAAATAGGAAATTTTTGAAAAATTTCCTATAAAAATAGCAAATTTTTGAGAAATTTCCTATAAAAATAGGAAATTTTTGAAAAATTTCCTATAAAAATAGGAAATTTTTGAGAAATTTCCTATAAAAATAGGAAATTTTTGAAAAATTTCCTATAAAAATAGGAAATTTTTGAAAAATTTCCTATAAAAATAGGAAATTTTTGAAAAATTTCCTATAAAAATAGGAAATTTTTGAAAAATTTCCTATAAAAATAGGAAATTTTTGAAAAATTTCCTATAAAAATAGGAAATTTTTGAAAAATTTCCTATAAAAATAGGAAATTTTTGAAAAATTTCCTATAAAAATAGGAAATTTTTGAAAAATTTCCTATAAAAATAGGAAATTTTTGAAAAATTTCCTATAAAAATAGGAAATTTTTGAAAAATTTCCTATAAAAATAGGAAATTTTTGAAAAATTTCCTATAAAAATAGGAAATTTTTGAAAAATTTCCTATAAAAATAGAAAATTTTTGAAAAATTTCCTATAAAAATAGGAAATTTTTGAAAAATTTCCTATAAAAATAGGAAATTTTTGAAAAATTTCCTATAAAAATTGGAAATTTTTGAAAAATTTCCTATAAAAATAGGAAATTTTTGAAAAATTTCCTATAAAAATAGGAAATTTTTGAAAAATTTCCTATAAAATAAGGAAATTTTTGAAAAATTTCCTATAAAAAAAGGAAATTTTTGAAAAATTTTCTATAAAAATAGGAAATTTTTGAAAAATTTCCTATAAAAATAGGAAATTTTTGAAAAATTTCCTATAAAAATAGGAAATTTTTGAAAAATTTCCTATAAAAATAGGAAATTTTTGAAAAATTTCCTATAAAAATAGGAAATTTTTGAAAAATTTCCTATAAAAATAGGAAATTTTTGAAAAATTTCCTATAAAAATAGGAAATTTTTGAAAAATTTCCTATAAAAATAGGAAATTTTTGAAAAATTTCCTATAAAAATAGGAAATTTTTGAAAAATTTCCTATAAAAATAGGAAATTTTTGAAAAATTTCCTATAAAAATAGGAAATTTTTGAAAAATTTCCTATAAAAATAGGAAATTTTTGAAAAATTTCCTATAAAAATAGGAAATTTTTGAAAAATTTCCTATAAAAATAGGAAATTTTTGAAAAATTTCCTATAAAAATAGGAAATTTCCTATAAAAAAAGGAAATTTTTGAAAAATTTTCTATAAAAATAGGAAATTTTTGAAAAATTTCCTATAAAAATAGGAAATTTTTGAAAAATTTCCTATAAAAATAGGAAATTTTTGAAAAATTTCCTATAAAAATAGGAAATTTTTGAAAAATTTCCTATAAAAATAGGAAATTTTTGAAAAATTTCCTATAAAAATAGGAAATTTTTGAAAAATTTCCTATAAAAATAGGAAATTTTTGAAAAATTTCCTATAAAAATAGGAAATTTTTGAAAAATTTCCTATAAAAATAGGAAATTTTTGAAAAATTTCCTATAAAAATAGGAAATTTTTGAAAAATTTCCTATAAAAATAGGAAATTTTTGAAAAATTTCCTATAAAAATAGGAAATTTTTGAAAAATTTCCTATAAAAATAGGAAATTTTTGAAAAATTTCCTATAAAAATAGGAAATTTTTGAAAAATTTCCTATAAAAATAGGAAATTTTTGAAAAATTTCCTATAAAAATAGGAAATTTTTGAAAAATTTCCTATAAAAATAGGAAATTTTTGAAAAATTTTCTATAAAAATAGGAAATTTTTGAAAAATTTCCTATAAAAATAGGAAATTTTGAAAAATTTCCTATAAAAATAGGAAATTTTGAAAAATTTCCTATAAAAATAGGAAATTTTTAAAAATTTCCAATTTTTATAGGAAATTTTTGAAAAATTTCCTATAAAAATAGGAAATTTTTGAAAAAATTCCTATAAAAATAAAAAAATTTTTGAAAAATTTCCTATAAAAATAGGAAATTTTTGAAAAATTTCTTATAAAAATAGGAAATTTTTGAAAAATTTCCTATAAAAATAGGAAATTTTTGAAAAATTTCCTATAAAAATAGGAATTTTTTGAAAAATTTCCTATAAAAATATGCATTTTTTGAAAAATTTCTTATAAAAATAGGATTTTTTTGAAAATTTCCTATAAAAATAGGAATTTTGTGAAAAATTTCCTATAAAAATAGGAATTATGTGAAAAATTTCCTATAAAAATAGGAAATTTTTTGAAAAATTTTCCTATAAAAATAGGAATTTTTGTGAAAAATTTAATATAAA
>OW121741.1:91115900-91278400 GCA_933228675.1 Stomorhina lunata | reverse complement strand
TAATGAAATATAAAAAAGAACTAAATAAATTTTATTTTAAGATATCAAAATAAAAAAATCATTAAGTAGTTTTAGAGTTTTTGGAATTTTGATGTTATGCACGACATGCCTAAAAATATGCAGGAAAAAATTTACTTAAGAATAAATAACCTTCAAATACGAAATGATTTACAATTGTATGTCCTGTAAGTGCTAAAAAGTTATATTGTTTTTAAAATATAATAGAATTTGCTTAGTTTTTTCATTCATAGAACACACAACTCTATCCTCTGATGACAAAATATTGATTGGATGAAAGAGTGCCAAATGATCTCATAGAAGGTCTAAAATTACAACTAAATAAAAAGACAATCTGCAGATTAGGATGGAGCGAAAAACAAGTTTTATTGAAATTCGATACGCCTGGGTTAAAAGCGGAAGAAATATTTTATTTTCCTAGATGAATGTCCTGAGGTGGTGCACAGAACATTTATTTCTAGGACCCATTTATATGGGGAAAATTGGAAGTTTTTCGGTTTCTGGTAAAATTCAACTAATAATGATATGTTTTGGCAAAGACAATGATTGAATGTAGAAGACAACTAAATTAACTTTCATTAGAGTCATAAAAACTAAAAATCCTTGCAGTAGTTTTTAAGTTGTTGCAATTTTCCCTGGAAAATTCGTGTTCTTTTCAACACGCCTAAGGATATGCAGCAAAAAAATTATTTTTAGAGTACAGAAATTACAAAGTAAGACATTCCTTATCATCCTAAGACTTATAAACACTAAATAGTTGAAATTTATTAAAATATAATAAAACATGCCGATCAAAAATTTTAAAGTTTTGAATATTTTTTAACAAAATTTTCTAAAACTGAGTGAGCCTTGAAACGGTCTTTAAAAAAAATTACCATTTTCCATTATAAAATAAACTATTTAAACTTAATTAAATTTTAAAAAAATTCAACTATTTAGTACTTATAAGTCTTAAGATGTTAAGGAATATTTATGTACTCTATAGTTAATTTTTTGCTGCATATACTTAGGCGTGTCGAAAACGACACGAATTTTCTGGAGCAAATTTCAATTATTTAAAAACTACTACATGGATTTTTAGTTTCTATGATTCTAATGAAAGCTAATTTAGTTGTCTTCTACACTCAATTATTGGTCTGGCCAATAATTTACCAAAAATTAAAAAAACTTCAATTTTTTCACATACAAATGGGCCCTAGAAATAAATGTCCTGTGCTCTACCTCAGGACATTAACCTAGAAAGACAAAATTTTTTTTCTGAGCACCTAAGGATGTTAAGAATCGACTTTTAACCCAGGCGTATCGAATTTCAAAAAAAGTAATTTTTCGTTCCGCCCTAATCTGCAGGACTTTCTTGTACTATAATCTCAGTTTACTTATACAATAAAATGTATTCCATTTTTAATCCTTTCACTTTTTACTCTATGTATAATTAAAATAAAATTTTTATACAAAATAATGGACCAAAAATTAACCGCAACATTATCTCTCTTCTAACTTTGTTTGTTTGTTTCAGTAGCTCTTTTCTGCTTATCTCTGAATACATCCTTATATCTAGATTTTTATATAGTTGTCAATGTGAATTCTTTGTCCTGTCTGTTGTATTTTTTTTGTTGGAATGTTAATTTTTCCCTCCTTTGGTTTGTTTGTTGGCTGGTCATCATTAAATGCGAAACCTTTTGTTGTGTTAACAATAAACACAATAATGAGTGGAAGACAAAAAGTCAACAAGAAAACGGGATAAGCGGAAACTTTTAACGGAGGGCAAATGGAAATTGGTAAAGACATAGAATCTAATGGCAGCTACACAGAATATAATCTTGAAACCATTTAAACTTGATGTAATATTTAATAGTTTAAATGGTTTAAAATAATTCTTAAAGAGTATGGAATTTTAGTAATACCTTTTAACTTGACCTATACCTTAGCCTTTACTAGTGTTAACAACTTACAATCCATTTCTTAAGAATCCCTTATCATATCTTAATATATTGATATCACAGTGTCTTTAATGTTCGCTATTACCGTAATCCTGGTAGCAGTTATCACCATTTATTGTAAAGGACAATAAAAACTGTTACAGACAAAAGGTTGTCAGGCAAATTAGTATGCAACTCAAACAACAGATTAAGGACACAAAGTACAAAACAAAACCACTCGCAACATATAAAAACTTTTATCTAATGGCGGTTATATAAAACATAACAGAATATAATATAAAATAAGGAAATAATGTCACATAAATATTAAATTTGCTTCAAAAATTTAAAGAAAATTAATTCAAAGGAATAGTCGCAAAAAATTATAAATATAATTTAAAATTGCTAACTTGTAAGCAAAATTTTTTAATTGTATTTTTATAATGTATATTACCGCATTGATTGTATAAATACAAAAAATATTTTCTTGAATTTAATAAAGCTATCAAATTAAAATGTTAAGTTATTAAGTCATTACTTTCATCTTTGTATTTCAAAACCTCAAATGTTTAACTTGTTGTTAAAAATTCTTTTTTGCAACAAAGTTTACATTATTCACCTTAAAAATTTTCACTTATCATCACATTTATGCAGATAAAAACTTTTTGGTTTAAGAAAACTTGCCTACGTCTAGAAAATTTTCTATGGTATCTGATAAAAAGTATATACACTGTTTCATCTGAAAATGAAATAGTCTAGTCATAGTCTAGTCATAGTCTAGTCATAGTCTAGTCATAGTCTAGTCATAGTCTAGTCATAGTCTAGTCATAGTCTAGTCATAGTCTAGTCATAGTCTAGTCATAGTCTAGTCATAGTCTAGTCATAGTCTAGTCATAGTCTAGTCATAGTCTAGTCATAGTCTAGTCATAGTCTAGTCATAGTCTAGTCATAGTCTAGTCATAGTCTAGTCATAGTCTAGTCATAGTCTAGTCATAGTCTAGTCATAGTCTAGTCATAGTCTAGTCATAGTCTAGTCATAGTCTAGTCATAGTCTAGTCATAGTCTAGTCATAGTCTAGTCATAGTCTAGTCATAGTCTAGTCATAGTCTAGTCATAGTCTAGTCATAGTCTAGTCATAGTCTAGTCATAGTCTAGTCATAGTCTAGTCATAGTCTAGTCATAGTCTAGTCATAGTCTAGTCATAGTCTAGTCATAGTCTAGTCATAGTCTAGTCATAGTCTAGTCATAGTCTAGTCATAGTCTAGTCATAGTCTAGTCATAGTCTAGTCATAGTCTAGTCATAGTCTAGTCATAGTCTAGTCATAGTCTAGTCATAGTCTAGTCATAGTCTAGTCATAGTCTAGTCATAGTCTAGTCATAGTCTAGTCATAGTCTAGTCATAGTCTAGTCATAGTCTAGTCATAGTCTAGTCATAGTCTAGTCATAGTCTAGTCATAGTCTAGTCATAGTCTAGTCATAGTCTAGTCATAGTCTAGTCATAGTCTAGTCATAGTCTAGTCATAGTCTAGTCATAGTCTAGTCATAGTCTAGTCATAGTCTAGTCATAGTCTAGTCATAGTCTAGTCATAGTCTAGTCATAGTCTAGTCATAGTCTAGTCATAGTCTAGTCATAGTCTAGTCATAGTCTAGTCATAGTCTAGTCATAGTCTAGTCATAGTCTAGTCATAGTCTAGTCATAGTCTAGTCATAGTCTAGTCATAGTCTAGTCATAGTCTAGTCATAGTCTAGTCATAGTCTAGTCATAGTCTAGTCATAGTCTAGTCATAGTCTAGTCATAGTCTAGTCATAGTCTAGTCATAGTCTAGTCATAGTCTAGTCATAGTCTAGTCATAGTCTAGTCATAGTCTAGTCATAGTCTAGTCATAGTCTAGTCATAGTCTAGTCATAGTCATAGTCATAGTCATAGTCATAGTCATAGTCATAGTAGTCATAGTCATAGTCATAGTCATAGTCTAGTCATAGTCTAGTCATAGTCTAGTCATAGTCTAGTCATAGTCTAGTCATAGTCTAGTCATAGTCTAGTCATAGTCTAGTCATAGTCTAGTCATAGTCTAGTCATAGTCTAGTCATAGTCTAGTCATAGTCTAGTCATAGTCTAGTCATAGTCTAGTCATAGTCTAGTCATAGTCTAGTCATAGTCTAGTCATAGTCTAGTCATAGTCTAGTCATAGTCTAGTCATAGTCTAGTCATAGTCTAGTCATAGTCTAGTCATAGTCTAGTCATAGTCTAGTCATAGTCTAGTCATAGTCTAGTCATAGTCTAGTCATAGTCTAGTCATAGTCTAGTCATAGTCTAGTCATAGTCTAGTCATAGTCTAGTCATAGTCTAGTCATAGTCTAGTCATAGTCTAGTCATAGTCTAGTCATAGTCTAGTCATAGTCTAGTCATAGTCTAGTCATAGTCTAGTCATAGTCTAGTCATAGTCTAGTCATAGTCTAGTCATAGTCTAGTCATAGTCTAGTCATAGTCTAGTCATAGTCTAGTCATAGTCTAGTCATAGTCTAGTCATAGTCTAGTCATAGTCTAGTCATAGTCTAGTCATAGTCTAGTCATAGTCTAGTCATAGTCTAGTCATAGTCTAGTCATAGTCTAGTCATAGTCTAGTCATAGTCTAGTCATAGTCTAGTCATAGTCTAGTCATAGTCTAGTCATAGTCTAGTCATAGTCTAGTCATAGTCTAGTCATAGTCTAGTCATAGTCTAGTCATAGTCTAGTCATAGTCTAGTCATAGTCTAGTCATAGTCTAGTCATAGTCTAGTCATAGTCTAGTCATAGTCTAGTCATAGTCTAGTCATAGTCTAGTCATAGTCTAGTCATAGTCTAGTCATAGTCTAGTCATAGTCTAGTCATAGTCTAGTCATAGTCTAGTCATAGTCTAGTCATAGTCTAGTCATAGTCTAGTCATAGTCTAGTCATAGTCTAGTCATAGTCTAGTCATAGTCTAGTCATAGTCTAGTCATAGTCTAGTCATAGTCTAGTCATAGTCTAGTCATAGTCTAGTCATAGTCTAGTCATAGTCTAGTCATAGTCTAGTCATAGTCTAGTCATAGTCTAGTCATAGTCTAGTCATAGTCTAGTCATAGTCTAGTCATAGTCTAGTCATAGTCTAGTCATAGTCTAGTCATAGTCTAGTCATAGTCTAGTCATAGTCTAGTCATAGTCTAGTCATAGTCTAGTCATAGTCTAGTCATAGTCTAGTCATAGTCTAGTCATAGTCTAGTCATAGTCTAGTCATAGTCTAGTCATAGTCTAGTCATAGTCTAGTCATAGTCTAGTCATAGTCTAGTCATAGTCTAGTCATAGTCTAGTCATAGTCTAGTCATAGTCTAGTCATAGTCTAGTCATAGTCTAGTCATAGTCTAGTCATAGTCTAGTCATAGTCTAGTCATAGTCTAGTCATAGTCTAGTCATAGTCTAGTCATAGTCTAGTCATAGTCTAGTCATAGTCTAGTCATAGTCTAGTCATAGTCTAGTCATAGTCTAGTCATAGTCTAGTCATAGTCTAGTCATAGTCTAGTCATAGTCTAGTCATAGTCTAGTCATAGTCTAGTCATAGTCTAGTCATAGTCTAGTCATAGTCTAGTCATAGTCTAGTCATAGTCTAGTCATAGTCTAGTCATAGTCTAGTCATAGTCTAGTCATAGTCTAGTCATAGTCTAGTCATAGTCTAGTCATAGTCTAGTCATAGTCTAGTCATAGTCTAGTCATAGTCTAGTCATAGTCTAGTCATAGTCTAGTCATAGTCTAGTCATAGTCTAGTCATAGTCTAGTCATAGTCTAGTCATAGTCTAGTCATAGTCTAGTCATAGTCTAGTCATAGTCTAGTCATAGTCTAGTCATAGTCTAGTCATAGTCTAGTCATAGTCTAGTCATAGTCTAGTCATAGTCTAGTCATAGTCTAGTCATAGTCTAGTCATAGTCTAGTCATAGTCTAGTCATAGTCTAGTCATAGTCTAGTCATAGTCTAGTCATAGTCTAGTCATAGTCTAGTCATAGTCTAGTCATAGTCTAGTCATAGTCTAGTCATAGTCTAGTCATAGTCTAGTCATAGTCTAGTCATAGTCTAGTCATAGTCTAGTCATAGTCTAGTCATAGTCTAGTCATAGTCTAGTCATAGTCTAGTCATAGTCTAGTCATAGTCTAGTCATAGTCTAGTCATAGTCTAGTCATAGTCTAGTCATAGTCTAGTCATAGTCTAGTCATAGTCTAGTCATAGTCTAGTCATAGTCTAGTCATAGTCTAGTCATAGTCTAGTCATAGTCTAGTCATAGTCTAGTCATAGTCTAGTCATAGTCTAGTCATAGTCTAGTCATAGTCTAGTCATAGTCTAGTCATAGTCTAGTCATAGTCTAGTCATAGTCTAGTCATAGTCTAGTCATAGTCTAGTCATAGTCTAGTCATAGTCTAGTCATAGTCTAGTCATAGTCTAGTCATAGTCTAGTCATAGTCTAGTCATAGTCTAGTCATAGTCTAGTCATAGTCTAGTCATAGTCTAGTCATAGTCTAGTCATAGTCTAGTCATAGTCTAGTCATAGTCTAGTCATAGTCTAGTCATAGTCTAGTCATAGTCTAGTCATAGTCTAGTCATAGTCTAGTCATAGTCTAGTCATAGTCTAGTCATAGTCTAGTCATAGTCTAGTCATAGTCTAGTCATAGTCTAGTCATAGTCTAGTCATAGTCTAGTCATAGTCTAGTCATAGTCTAGTCATAGTCTAGTCATAGTCTAGTCATAGTCTAGTCATAGTCTAGTCATAGTCTAGTCATAGTCTAGTCATAGTCTAGTCATAGTCTAGTCATAGTCTAGTCATAGTCTAGTCATAGTCTAGTCATAGTCTAGTCATAGTCTAGTCATAGTCTAGTCATAGTCTAGTCATAGTCTAGTCATAGTCTAGTCATAGTCTAGTCATAGTCTAGTCATAGTCTAGTCATAGTCTAGTCATAGTCTAGTCATAGTCTAGTCATAGTCTAGTCATAGTCTAGTCATAGTCTAGTCATAGTCTAGTCATAGTCTAGTCATAGTCTAGTCATAGTCTAGTCATAGTCTAGTCATAGTCTAGTCATAGTCTAGTCATAGTCTAGTCATAGTCTAGTCATAGTCTAGTCATAGTCTAGTCATAGTCTAGTCATAGTCTAGTCATAGTCTAGTCATAGTCTAGTCATAGTCTTCTTATGCTTATTACATATCTATTTATTTGCATACATATAAAAAGTTTTATCCTTTGTCATATTAATGGCTATAAAATCATCCAGCTCTTGTGTGTTTTGGAACAAAGTAGGAAAATATTTTTATATTCCAAACAAACGCAGACTCTTTCTCACTAATGCTTCCTTACTTTAAGCTTATGGCGACTTTTCGATGGAGACATACATACAAAGTATTTTACATACATATATTAAACCGACACTCTGGCAAACAAATTTACAAAACTTCGAGGATACTTTCATACTTAATCCTTGTGAATACCACATCCTTAGTTTAACATTATAATTGGCCATGACTTTAATCTTTTATTTTATTTTTTCCTGCTCCCCCAGCACAAACGCTAACAATCTGCAGCAACAGAATAAATAGAGATTAGAATGTGACACAGATATTCTAACACGAACATTTAGACAAATGAAAATATAATAAGGCATCAACGTATAGTGTCATGATTAAACGTGTTTTGAAAAGTTTAAATCTTTAAAGGAAAATGGGGCGAAAAAGCAGAGAAAACAATAAAATGTGTAACTTATTAAATATTCAATACCATCTGGTATAAGACAAGGTTTTTAAAGTAGTTCTTGTTTAATGTTGAAAATCAGTGCTTATGCAGAGATTGGTGGCGTATGGGGAATATTTGATTAGAGTTGGGTATACAATATTAAGTATACGCCTTGTATTTTATACTAATGGGAATGAATTAATGTATATGTGGCTTAAGCTGGTGAATAAAATTATATTGTAGCCAAGTCTTGATTAAAGTTAGTTTAACTCTTAGTCGGCAAAATCAACTTTAGAAAAGTGGATAACTGAGTTTAAAAGGTGCGAAATAAGCAATGAGGAGGATGAACGCAGTAGACGATTAAAACAGGCTGTTACGCTAAGAGTTAGACATAACATTAATTTATATATTAGTATGCTAAATTAACTCAGGCCAGTTTTAAGACTAAATGAATATCTTATGTTATTCACCAAAAAAATGTTAGGAACTTGGCTCAGAATGTGTTCATTTATAGACAGATGTGACCCTGTTTATTAGGAAATGTTTCCACAAACTTTGGTCTCTGTCAAGACCCGAAAAATCCTTACTTGTGATCGTTATAATAATACACTGGCTAATTGTAAAGTACGCGGTTAATCAGAAGGTGGTGACGAGTTAATTTTGCCGAAATTTTAAAAGGAGGAGTTCATTACATATCTTCTTTGCACCTGATTTGCTCTGCACAGTGGTGCAAATGATGTTTTTTTGTATTAACTCTACAGCTCCTAACGTACTGGACAGATTTTGGTGAAATTCATAACATCAGTAGAAGAGGAGTTAGGCTTTAAGAACAACGTTTAAGAACCCATCTAACCGTAGCACAGTGAGCTCTACAGTGGAGCAAAGTTGCCAACTTCGGGTATGTAAATCTTTTGGGTGCATATTGCTTTCGTTAATTTAGTCCGATCGAAAAGATTTTTACATATTCGAAAACTTCTTAAAAAAAATAAGAAAAATTATGCCTACTGGACTATAATATTACTTACAGTTTAAGAGATATTTGACTCCAAACATTCTACTTTGTGGTAAGATGGAAAATTTTTTAAAAATACTATGGAATTGCTGATAAATTTCTTAATTAACAAAAAAAAAAAATTTAATTTTGTAAAGTTTAAAATACACAAAAATTCTTCAAAGTACCGAAAATAGCTTTATTTTTTCAATATTTTTGAAAAGTTTTTTTCAAAAAACTATTTTTTTTAACATAAGGCGTGTAAATAATATTTTGAATAATTTTGTACATGCACCCTACAACCAGCGATGTTCGAAAATCAGAAAATTTTTGGACATAACTTGAGTTTTTTGTGTCTGTAAACAAAATTTGATATTTAGTGTAACTTTTGTAAGGTCTGTGCCAAAAACTGATAGGGCTCGGTCATTAACAAAGTCACACGGCCTGTTTTTTCTAAAAAAAACTCAAATTTTCGAAAAGCAAACTCTTCTATATTCAAAAATGTTAATAGTCTTATGTAGGAAGGCCTTAACTTGCATATTTAAAACTTTACAGGAGAGGGTAAAAACTGATTTTAAAAATTAATTGACAAAATTTTACTTTTTTTAAATGCAATTTGCCCTTCATTTTAATTATAAAAAGAAGAGCTAATTCGGTTCTCAAAGCTTTTTTTTTTAATTTCTAAAAAACCTTTAAAAAACCTTAATTGAGATAGGGCTTTTTGCATTCTAATTTCAGTGCATAAATGTTACTAAATTATTTAAGCGAATGCTTTCTATGGGAAAGCTTTTGATAGAGAATGCTTTCTACAAGAGATCTTTCAATATTAAAAGCTTTTTAATAGGAAAACTTTCGACATTGTGTCGATAGAAAAGCTTTCGATGCTAAAAATTTGACTTGGAATATTTTCCATATGAAATTATTCGATCTTCAAAGTTTTATGAAGGAAATCAAAAGTTTTCCATAGAAAACCTTTCCATATCGAAAGTTTACTATTCGAAATAGAAAGATTGACATATAAAATCTTTAGATGTTGTCATTTTTTTAATGGAAAGCTCGAAAGATTTCTATATGAAATATTTACATATTGGCATATTTATGTTGGAAAGCTTTTGATATGGAATATTTTTAGTAGAAGCTTTCGATTTTAAACGTAACCTTTAGAAAATCTGTTGATATAAAAGGTTTTCAATTCGAAATATTTTTAAGATAACAGTTTTGTATCTTGTGATATCGAAAGTTTTTTATAGAAAATCTTTTAATATCAAAAGTTTATTATAGAAAACTTTTTGATATCGAAACTGATTTAAAACAGTAGTTGACAAAATTTTATTGGCAAGTTTTCGATAGCGAATGCTTTCTACAAGAGATCTTTCAATATTAAAAGTTTTCTATAGGAAAGCTTTCGATATTTAAAGTTTGACTTTGAATGTTTTCTATATGAAATCTTTCGATATTCAAACTTTAATGAAGGAAATAAAAAGTTTTCTAAAAAAAATCTTTACATGTGGAAAGTTTATTATTAAAAAGCATTTTGAAATCCAAGGATTTATATTGGAAATCTTTAGATATTGGCGTTGTTATATTGGAAAACTCTTGATGGGGAATATTTTTAGAAGAAAGCTTCGGATATTAAAAGTAACCTTTAGGAAATCTGTTGATATAAAAGGTTTTCAATCTGAAATATTTTGACGATAAAAGTTTTTTATCCTGATATCTATAGCAAATATTTCAATATCAAAAGTTTAATATAGAGAAACTTTTGATATCCAAGGTTTTATATAGAAATTCTTTTTTTTTTTGAAAAACATTCGATACGGAATGTTTTTAGTTAAAAGCTCTTTATATCAAAAGTTACCTATAGCAAAGATTTTATATTTATAGTTTTTGATAGGAAAGTTTTATATAAGAAATCTTTCTACTTTTCATATTTTACGCACAAATGGATCTCGACAATCCTTCAACACCATATGAAGGCATCACCGTAAATATATTGTCATTGCAATTTAATGGCGGTCTTCACTTCCTGTATAGGAAGATTTGATATTGAAAGTTTTTTAAAGGAAATCTTTATATAAGAAATCTTTCGATATGGAAAGTTTTTATAGGAATCCTTCCGACATCGAAGGTTTTAGATATGAATTTTTAATATAAACATTTTCTAAAAAGCTTTAGATATAAACGTTTTCAATAGAAAAAGCTTTTGATATTGAAATTTTTCTATAGGAAAGTTTTTTATAAAAAGTTTTCTACCTGAAATATTTTTACAATATATGTTTAATATAAGAAATCTTTCGACATTTGAAAGTTTTATATAAGAAAACTTTAGGTAAATAAGCCCGACTATACGATACCCTTCACCACTAACGTCGAAGATGCTCTTTTTCCTGTATAAAGACAAATATTTCCTAAGTTTTGCTTTCATACAAACAATTTCTCAAAACTTATATATTTAAGCTGTTTCCGTCATTTGGACTTATCAAATGTAGACCGATAATCTCGAAATTTGGCAAATTAATTACAGTTGCTACAAAAACTATGTATGGAAAAAAGAAATTTAAATTCTTATTATCTTCAGGTTTACGAGCGTTTTAGTGATTTTTGTCTCATTTAGTGCGTTTTGTCAGAAGAGTTTGTATATGAGCTATGGTCAAATGTGGACCGATTTAGTAAAGCTATTTAAGTTTATATAAGCATTATTTAGTTTAAATTTCATGAAAAAATATTAATATTATGTAGCCAATATATCAATTTCGGAAAGTGGGACCTATGGGAGGTACCATAAATAATAGACCTATTTTGACGAATTTCAATAGCCGTAGTCCCACTATCAAAAAAATTATCTTTGCTAAATTTCATTAAATTATCTTTAGATTTGCGACCTGTACTTTGATTACAAGGTTCACATGGGTCCAGCAAGCCGTCCAAACGGACGGACGGACTAACATAAATCGACTCAGAAAGTGATTCTAAGCCTATTGGTATACTCAAAGATGGGTCTAAGACAAATATTTTTATCCGGTACATACATCAGCACAAACTTTCTACCTATGGTGGGGAAGGGTATAAAAATCATTATGCATCCAATAGAAAGCCTCAAGATTCGAAAGTTTTCTAATATTTGGCACGATAGGATTTTAAAACAAGTAAGAGTGGTATATTCGGCTTTGCCGAATCTTGGATACCCTTCACCAATGGTGTTCCAAAAGTAAAGTACAAAATCGTAAAAATATATTGACTTAGTTGATATGTATATTAATTTTCTTTTGTTCACACTAAATGTAATTCCTAGCAATATTTAGCTATGTCGGAAAACAAAAAGCTTTTCGGTGGCGTCATCATCTAGAATAATTATGGACCCAAAGGTTAGGTTGGGCAGGTAGAGAATGCTTATTTAAGCCAGCCAGTAGCTTCGATATATGTGTCTATTTTACGAACACTTAATAAAAGATGCTTCAAAATGTAGATGCCCTTAGATTTGCAAAAGCACATCGATTTGATGAAGATTAAGTATTCTGGCATGCTTCATTCTTGATTAGTTATGTAAAACTTTGAAGTTAGCGGACTGATTTAGGTCAAAGCTTTAACAATGATTGTCAATGTAAACAAGCATTAGAATTATGGGGTATAAACTCTTAGTTTTAGATACATACGTGAAATATATAGCTTTTAAATGGAATTCAAATGAATACTTCATCAATAATAATGTATTGTTCTTTCGATTTGTCCGATGGATGTGTGGAAAGTTTTGCTCTAGTTCTTAGTACAATTATAATGTGATTTAATTTATCAGCATTAAAGTGATTCCCGGTCGAGGTTATATGGGAGATTTCACTAAATGTGAACCTAGCTCGACCATTTTCAATACCGAACTTTTCAAGAGATCAAAAATACTTTTGTCAAATGTTGTTCCTCTAGAAAGTTTATTTTAGGCTCTATCGCCCTGAATAACGATATTGTACAATGTTTTTATACTAAATGTCATCATCGTATCTTTTATAATTTGTCATTTATTAGCTACTAAGAGATTACCTCAGGCGAAGTTATACGGAAGCAATTGTCAAACATGAACGGATTTCACCCAATTGCAATTAAAAAATTTAAATTTTCGTTGATATGTAAGATACATACATACAAATGTAGGTTTTGAACAGATATCATGTACTCAAATGCATTTTTGTACTTCCTAGGAAGATTACCTATAATTTGATATATAATACATTCTCAAATGTTATCGAAGTCAGACACAAAATTAAGATACATGCAGTGTGTCTGTCTAAAATCAGATTTGTGGAGTTCCTGGAAGGTATAAATATATGCATTTTACACAAAATTTTAGGATATCATCTCATCCTAAATTTCATCATTGTCGATCAAAACACCTGAAATATCGCTTAAACACTAAATTATATTTACCACGAATTGCCGAATTCATCAGAGTTTAGGTAATCCCCTGGGAAGTACGCTATTAAATTTCATCAAAATAAACATCTGAGATATCGACAAAACAGGAGCTCCAAAAACTTGACTACAACAGAAAAAAGGACAGACAGATAGACGGACGGACGGACAGACAGGTAGATGGACGGACGGACAGACAAACAGACAGACGGACGGAGGTCGCGAAATCGATTCTCCTGCCGATTCTGAGTCAATCGGAACAATTTGAATGGTATTCATAATCAGATTTGTAGAGTTTATACATCAGGTCTTAGGAAATCCTAACACAAAGAACGCTGTCAAATTTCATCACAATCGGTCGATAAACACCTGAGATATCGCTGAAACAATACTTACAAAATGTCAACAAAATGTCTTACACACGTACTTTGGGGAATTTGCTGCACATCACAAGTAGTGTTTTGGCGATATCTCAGTTGTTTATGGACCGCTTTTGATAAAATTTACTAACGTGCTTGGCGGGAGAATTTCCTAAAATCTGATATAAAACCTATGTATGTCCGTGCTAAAGGAGGATGGTTTTTCCTATTTCTGCATTTCATTTTTTCAACAAACATTCTCTAATGGGTACTTTGGGCAATTTGCAATACATCAAATTTAGTGTTTTGGCGATATCTCAGTGGTTTATGAACCGATTTCGATAAAATTTTACAAAGTGCTTTGGGGAACAATTTCCTACAATCTGATATATAATATATTATCACACACTCAGAATATTATGTAAGTAAAATTAACTAAAAATGTAATTTGAAATGATATTCATTTAAAAACCGGTCAACTGATTTTTCATTCAAATTCAATAAATATTTTATTTAAATTTAACTGACAAATATTTAAACTACATTTTCAGTTTAAAAAATGGAATATTCAGTTGTTTTCAAAAAAATTACTGACAAAAATTTAAACTATATTTTTAGTATAAAAAACGGAAATTTCCATTTATTTTTAAAAAATTGAATGGTAAAAAACTACGTAAAATTTCCGTAAAACGGACAATTTTCATTTGTTTTGTGATTAACTTAACATAAAAGGCATCAAAAAACCAAACAGACAAAACAAAGTTTGTTGTTTGCTTAGGCCATACCCCGTGATAGGCGGCCATTATTATAAAAAGTTTCTTCAGTAAGCAAACCTAAGATACTTAAGGAAAACCAATAATTAAACAAATACGAATTATATTTGATACAATAATTGAAAAAATTTATAAATACTAAACAACTGATATTTTCAAATGTTACGGATTTTCAGTATTTTTTTGTAGGTTGTTTTTTAAACAAATGTATAAATATATTAAAAATCAATTTTCATATAAATTTAAATGAATATTCATTTAAAAACAATATAACCGAAAATATCCTAAACAACATACAATCAGTTACTGTAATAATTTCCTGAGTGCATGTATACCAGGAGTATCTCTTTTCTCTTGTTATTTAAAAGTCTGTTTCAATCAAAAATTTTAAAATTTTCGTCTAATTTTTAACATTTTTTCGATATTTTCGGTGTTTATAAAGGGATTTTAATGTAATTTAATAGCGTTCATTGCGGGAGAATTTCCTAAAATCTGATATATAATTTATGTAGGTCCATCCTCCAGGGTCCATCCAACAGACAGACAGACAGACAGACAGACAGACGGACATCGATTAATCGATTCTCCTCCCAATTCTGAGTCGATCGGTATAATTTTTGTGGGGATCACTAATAAAAAAATTACAAACGGAGTCACAAACTTATAATACCCTTTCACCTATTGGTGAAGGGTATAAAAATATATTTTATTTGGAAAATTTAGGGCTTTTAAGATAATTACTTAAACAACCGCTTATGTTCAAAAATTGCCTTAAATTTTTGGTATCACAAAAAAATCAATTTCGAAAAAAGTTTGAGTTAGGGCCTTTCTACATGAGACCAACGATATGATTCACAAAGTGCAATTTTTAGAGTTTTCGTCCACGGAAAACTAATGTTATTAAATTTTAGAAATTTTAACAATTATAACAGATAAAATGTTTGCAAAGAAAAGTCTTCTGCTACTAATGTCTTTCAAATTCCTTATATCTCATTACTAAACTTTTTGTTTTAGCTTTAATTGAAAAGTAAGTAGATTTCAAAACTATTTTATTATATTTACTCTGTCGATTGCAGTTATCATTATCATCATTATCATCATCATCACTTAATTACTAAGAATAATTTTCACTTTTAACATGATATGTGATTTTATCTGTAACACTTCAAAAATAATCCATTTTTTATTATCTGCTATCAAGACACGAATTGAAACTAGGAGTAAAAAAAAAACAATTGAAAATGTTTTCCGTTTATAATCACATTTTTTACGACTAAATAAACTAAAACAAACGAACAAAAATAACATTAAACTGCAAATAACACAATTACACTACCAAACATTAAGATAAACGTCAACAACAAGAAATAGCTTCAAGAAAATATATTACAATTATTACGCGTGAACATCATTCACAAGCATCTCTACATTGTCATCAACATCATCGCATCACCAGCACCAGCACCGGCACTATCTGTCCTGGCATCATTTTCATCTTAACTCTAATACAATTACTCCTTAAAAGTGTTGCTACATTTGCCGGAATCTTTGGTTTGCGTTCGTTTACTTCCAACATTGTGGCATTTCATTTCTATGTATTTCTTTATCTTTAACATTTTAATGTTATCGTAACTGAACATTTTAGTCAAACAACAAAAAAAAAATGGAAAAGAATTGTTGTAGCTTAAATAGCAGAAGAAAAAGTTGCACAGTGGTTTATGTTTGGAAAAAAGCTTGGAAAATTTATTTTATTGTAAGTTAAAAACTTTAACTGAAGTTTTCATTAGAGAAAGAGTTGAGTCTAAACTAATACAGTGCACAGTGGGACAAATAGTATAAAATAAAATATAATATACTTTTTCTCCCACCACCCATATATATGAAGTAAATACCCTACCCATATATGCAAAGCATCCTCTATTCTTTACTTGGAAGAATTCTTATTTCCGCCCTTTAGGGGTTATAGGCTCCCTCGAGAGAAACCTCGGATTTCTTAAATATTATGAGCAAATCCTGCGTGACGGACGATACATTTGTACAGATTTTGTTGTACTTAAATGAGTCCCATTGCCGTTCTACATTAGATATCTTTACACAGATTTAAGATAATATTAGTCAATCCATTGTTCTATCGAATGGCATTTCTTAATTTACACACTTTTTTTGAAGGAAAAAGATATTCGCTTTTAAAATGCTTTGACGGACGCTACAAAAAATGGAAGTGAATTTTTTTTCCAACACGTTTTTCTGTAATTTTCATCAAAACGGTCATAGTAATAAGAAAATTGTAAATACATTAAAGATAGAGGAAAATCAGAGGATGTTTTGTAATCCTTTTTTTTTATAAAATATTTTAAAGTTTCCAGTTTCACCAAAAATCCATAAATGAACTGTTGCGGACGCTATGTGACGGACGATACAGTTTTTACTTTAATGTTTTTATTAGGAAATAATTCATATTTCATATTTTTTTTAAGGATTTGTTAATCAGTAAAAATAATGATTTTGTACAATGGCTGTTACAGTGTCCCAAAAATCAAAAAAAAAAAAAAAATCAAATTTCAAAAGCATCAAATTTGTCCCACTGTATATTTTTTTAACACCTAATATTTTAAATTTAATCTGTGGATATAGACAGTGTTAGTGCTTTATGAATAAGACCGATATGTGTTCGTAAATATTGTATTTAATAAATATAATTTTGTAAAAAACACATACTGTGACGGATGCTACACACTTTCCTATACATATTATTCTGTAAAATGATATACTAACATAAATATATATATTTTTAGCCTAATGTAAAGCATACTATAAGTTCTCTTTACGAACCAAGTTCAATTTGAGAAAAAAGAAAAATTGCCCTAGTCAAATTAAAAAAACCTTTATATCTGTGACGGACGCTACACACTATGAGCCCCTTTTATACCCACCATCAAAAAGAATGGGGGGTATATTGAGATTGTCATTCCGTTTGTAATTTCCTTAATATTGGCTCAAAAATCAAAAACGATATATATTCTGAATCCTTATGAAATTCTAAGACGATTGAACTATGTCCGTCTATCTGTCCGTCTGTCTGTCCGTCTATCTGTCCGTCTGTCTGTGTATCTGTCTGTTGAAATCACGATAAGGTCTAAACGAAAAGAGCTAGCTAACTGAAACTTAGCAAAAACATTCTTCATCTATGAGAAAATTTTGGTATTGAAATTGGGCAAAATCGGTTAGCATTTGACCATAGCTCCTGTATAACCTCGTCTAGGCTAATTGCTTATTTGCTAATAAATGACAAATTATAACAGTTATGATAACAAAATTTGGTATCTAGAAGTTTTACATAAGCACTAGGCAGCATTTAAAATTTCATCGAAATCGGTTCACATTTAGCCATAGCTCCCATACAAAAAACTTACGAAAACAGCCTAAATTTCACCTAAAATACACTTAAATGCCACTAATCTAAAAGTATAACAGATATAACCACTAAATTTGGCACAAGAAAGTCTTATATCAATGCCAGCCAGTGTGCAAAATTTTGTTGCAATCGGTCACCATTTGACCTAGCTCCCATATAAAAAACTTACGAAAACACAAAAATTCAAAAAAGGGGGTTTATGTCCGTCTGTCCGTCAGATAAAATCGTGATAGCTCCTTAACTACAAGAGCTAATAAGACTAAATTAGGCAGAAGGAAGTATTATGTCAATGCCAGCCAGTGTGCAAAATTTTGTCACAATCGGTCGACATTTCAGCATAGCTCCCATATAAAAAACTTATGGAAACACAAAAATACATAAAGAAAAGGTTGTTTATGTCCGTCTGTCCGTCAGATAAAAGCACGATAGCGCCTTAACGAAAAGAGCTAGGGGGACAAAATTTTACAAAAGTATTTTGGATATCTTGCAAAAGATGTGTGTTGAAAATGGACAAAATCAGTTCAAATTTAGTTAGAGCTCCCATATAACCCCGCCCCGGGAAACACATTTGTGCTGATAAATTGAATACAATTGTAATAGCTATAACGATTAAATTTAAACTAGGGAAGTTTTATGCAATTTTTTTTTATCAGTTTATCAAATCTTATAGGAATCAGTCCATATTTGACTTAAGCTTTCAAATAAAAAACACTCACGGAAACCAAAAATTTTTGCCAGTTAAAAGCTGTTAAATTAGAAACGATGATAGATATGGCCAGTATGTAAAATTTTGTTACAATCGGTCAACATTTGGTTATAATTCTTATATATTTAACATCCCCTTTTATATCTACAATCAAAAAGATTTGGAGGTACATTCATTATATTAAGATTGAACCAATGAAATTAGATAGGCATCAATCAATGTTCAGCCCAGACTTTATATTTGATGAATGCATTAGGAACTCCTAACGAAATATATGGGCAAAAATCAAACAGTTTTTATTCCTATGAAACCGACTTTTACCTCGAATAATTTTTGTATCTTTAGGAGTTCGGAAAATCTAATTACGGATCTGGAACTCGCAAAAACTTCTGTATACTGAACACAATATCTTAGATGTGCAAATTTGCGCTTCTAAGCGTAATTGGCATGCAAATTTAAAAAAATGTTAAAAAATCGATTGAAGCATTCAAGTTTTTCTTCATATTTCGTCTTCTTCTGCATTCGTTTTAACATTTGGACAAAAGTCGTTGTTCTACGAAATAGACACCACACTTAGGGATAAATCCACTTCTCTCTAAATTTTAATTTTGTCACTTCTAATACTACTTAACGGCTGTCAAAATTTGAAGCTCGTTTTCGCCATTTTTTAATTTTTTTCACATATTTTTTGGCCGCCTCAAAGAGTTTTAAAAAAATAGATAACGATTTGTAGATCTTTCAATTTAGCATCGTTTGATATATATCTCGTTAATGTGCTCTGTATAGGTATAATATACGACAGGTGTAAATGAGGAGTTTTTGAGCTTAAATTTTTCAAAATACCGGTTTTTCGTGGAGCACACTCGCAAATATGAATGAAAATTTCCAAACTACCGCGTAAACCGAGTTTTTTGCCATTTGGCACCTAAAAGCAAAAGCGCACCAAAAAATCATTGTTAGCTAAAATTTTATGAAGATTTTGAAAATCGTGCAAAAAAGTGCATATTGGTTTAAATGGTTTTAGAATGCAAACTGAAACAAAATCATATAAGGCATGAAAGCGATGTCATTTATAACCGATTTGCATCAAAAGTTTGTCAAAAATCTCTTTATTAATTGAGAACGCGAAGGTTTTTTCTGAAAATATTTCAATGAAGCACATCGCGAATTGAGCTCAAAATTGATCAGGAATGGTCTTAAAATTAGTCTTCAATAAAGCTTTACCTTAGATTTGAAGCGCACCAAAAAATTATAAGGATTAACGATTTTATGGACCAAATAAGAATTTTATATGTTAGAAAGTTATGCACCTATATAAGTTTTAAATTTAATTAAAAAAATTTTTAAATCAAATTTGTACATAAGTCAAGGCAGCTGAATCTCACTAAGACTCACATTTTGTAAAATTTCGCGAAAATCGCGGTTAAAAAAATATTGTAAAAATTTTTTTTTCACTTGCATAATTGCATTATTTCTTCGTGTTAAGGCATATATAAGCTACCATAATACCATGAAACGACAGAATACCTGAAAATATATAGATTATGTCAAAATCAACATAAAACTAATAAAAATAAAATAGTTTTTAATTTTTTTAAGAAATTTTTGTTTTAACCGTCATAACTTCTTCGCGCATCGCTTTAAATCATTAACGCTAACGAATTTTACATTCCCTAAGCTCTCTTAATATAACCCCAAAACAAATTTAGTGTGCGATCAAAAAATATTTGTAATTTTTTTATTTCCGAAAATTAAAACTATTTGATTTTTGTCCATATGGACCTGCCGTATTACTATTAACGTGTTTAGCCTTACTATATATTAAGCACAACGAAAAGTATTTAACAACTTATTAATGTAAAACTATACCCGGTTATGAGACCGAATTTTGATCAAAGTAAATACTTACTTTGAGCTCCTACTGAAACATGATACCTAAATGGATGTGTTTGCTATTTTTATGAACTGTTACAAAATCTATTATTTTAAAAAATTTATAAAATCTCGAGATGGGTGCAAATAAACCCCCACCATTCACGAAGTAAGCAATAAAAAAATTTATTAATTATATATTCTGAAGGATCAATATATGGTTAATTTTTCCAAAAACTCAAATATGTGATTTTGACTGTTTTAAAATTTTGTCCTTGGTTTAATGTTTTTCGGATTTGCCCATATGGTTACAAAATTGAGTATAAAGGATGACGTCAGGCTTCCCAGACTTTACCAAAGTTTACTAATAGGTTTTTCATATTTTTTTACAAAGAAAACATTGAATCGAAAAACTATTGATATACAAGCACTTGCAAACCCCTGTGCACGCTTAGTAGTTTATAAAAGCAACAAAATCACAGCAGCTACTTAAGAAAAAAAAAATAAAATCTAAAAATGTATTATAAAATCTCAACGAAAAATAACAAAGTTAATAGACAACAGCAAACGCAGAATCAGGAATGGAAAATTAAGATTTTTGAGAAGTAGTTAGATGGAAATGAGGACATAAAGAAGAGTATCTGAAAATAAAATAATTTAGTTAAGAATATTTCATTTCTGTTTTATATAATAATGTTCTCTATTAAAATCTCAGACTTGGATTCTATGACACTCTTGAATTCCATATACATATACGATTAAGTCTTTATTTGACACTAACTGATAGCTTTCTAATTTCGTACGTGCAATCTTAATATACCGAATATACCTCCAAATCTTTTTGATTGTAGATATAACAAGTTAGAGTGTCATATTCGGCTGTGCCGAATCTTATATACCCACCATCATGTTGTATTAAATTCAGAAACAGGGTGCAGCTAATTCAAAATCTGGACCAAAACTGAAAAAATCGCCAAGCTAATTGGTATTGTTAGTAAAACCTTTGGACTAAATTCGGTTGCCGTAGCTTTATAGTTCAATATTTAGAAATATTTAAGTGGTTTCCCCAGTATTTACTTTGATCAAAATTCGGTCTCATAACCGGGTATAGTTTTAAATTAATAAGTTGTTAAATACTTTTCGTTGTGCTTAATATGTAGTTAGGCTAAACACGTTAATAGTAATACGAAATATCCATTTATTTCGTTAGGAGTTCCTAATGCACTCATTATATATAAAGTCTGGGCTGTACATTGATTGATGCCCATCTAATTTCATAGGTGCAATCTTAATATAATGAATGTACCTCCAAATCTTTTTGATTGTAGATATAAAAAGGGGATGTTATATATATAAGAATTATAGCCAAATGTTGACCGATTGTAAAAAAATTTCACACTCTGGCTGGTATATATATAGAGCTTATTCTTGCAAAATTTAGCTATCATAGTTTCTAATTTAATAGCTTTTAACTCGAGTTTGCTAAAATTTTTGGTTTCCATGAGTGTTTTTTATATGAAAGCTTAAGTCAAATATGGACTGATTCCTATAAAATTTGATTAACTGATCAAAAATTGCATAAAACTGCCTTAGTTTAAATTTAATCATCATAGCTATTACAATTGTATTCAATTTATCAGCATTAATGCGTTTCGCGGGGCGGGGTTATATGGGAGCTCTAACTAAATTTGAGCCGATTTTGTCCATTTTCAACACACATCTTTTTCAATATATACGAAATACTTTTGTAAAATTTTGTCCCTCTAGCTCTTTTCGTTAAGGCGCTATCGTGCTTTTATCTGACGGACAGACGGACATAAACAACCGTTTCTTTATGTATTTTTGTGTTTCCATAAGTTTTTTATATGGGAGCTATGGTCAAATGGTGACCGATTGTGACAAAATTTTGCACATTGGCTGGTATTGACATAAGACTTTCTTGTGCTTAATTAAGTGTTACTAGCTCTTGTACTTAAGGAGCTATCACGATTTTATCTGACGGACCAACGGACACAAATCCCCTTTTCTTTTTGAATTTTTGTGTTTTCGTAAGTTTTTTATATGGGAGCTAGGTCAAATGGTGACCGATTGCGACAAAATTTTGCACACTGGTTGGCATTGACATAAGACTTTCTTTTGCCAAAGTGCAAAGTGATTATATCTGTTATAGTTTTAGATTTATTGGTATTTAAGTGTATTTTAGGTGAAATTTAGGTTGTTTCCATAAAGCAATTATAGTTTGTTATTTATTATCAAATAAGCGATTAGCCTAGTCGAGGTTATACGGGAGCTATGGTCAAATGTCAACCGATGTTGCCCAATTTCAATACCAAAATTTTCTCAGAAATGTTTTTTGTTTAAAGTATGTTTTTACTAAGTTTTAGTTAGCTATACAGACAGACGGACATCGATTAATCGCCTTTGAATTTTATAAGGATTCAGAATATACTTCAATTTTGGTTTTTGAGCTAATATTAAGAAAATAACAAACGGTATGACAATCTCAATATACCCCCCATTATTTTTGATGGTGGGTATAAAAATGAAGAGTAACCATTCAAGGTTAGGCTTTATATAGTTATATATTTACCAATATATCAAAACAAGTAACTTTTTAAATTTTAAATCACATAAAAATATATAAATTTTTTCAGGTACATATTCAGCTATCGTTAGTGCTACATGAAATGGCCCAAACTATTTTTATTTCTGAAATACAGGGTGTTTTCTATAATTTCGACTTTTTAACTAGCAGAAAATTTTGCGCTATAATTTTCTTAATGTTTCATAAATTACACTTTTTTAAATATGTATAGTTAGATAAGTGTATTAGATTTCATCACCATAAAAAAAACTTCAGTACACTTAGAGAAAAAATATGTATAAAAAATAATACAGTTGTGAAAAAATCAAAAATTTGCATTTAAAATGGCACAAAAAAGGATAAAGATTTTGAGACCAAATTTTGCGTACCGATTGCAATATCTAAAAATTTGATATGGCACTTCCCGATTAAATGCTTAGTTCTTCGATAAATTGAGAAAAACTAACAAAAAATTAAAAAAAGCGTAAAAATTCTACGTTTTTAATACTTGTCTTCCTATAACTCTTTAACTAAGAATCGCATATCTTACTTCTAATATCGTTTCCAGTGACTAAATTTTAAACAAAATTTTAAAACAATAGTTCAAAAAGTATCAGAATTGGTGTAGTGTTATCTACTTTTGCCCTTAGATTTCTAATTTTTCGTCGGAATTTCATCACAGATATCGCCATTGAAAGATTTTGAAAGCATATATTTTTGTATTACTAAAAGTGTTACAAAAGATTGACGCAAGGTGGCGGTATTGACATTTTTCTTACAAATGTATGAATTACATTTTATTTGGATGTTTATTTCGATGTTGATACATTCAGAAAAAAATTAGACCAAATACTCCTAATCAAAGTCGCGGAACATTATCAAACCAAATTTTTTAGTTTTAATTATTAAAAATGCGATTTTCGTATGTAACCTTAAAATAGTATGTAACCTTAAAGCCGTTTTTGATATATTGCTATGTACAAATTGGCGCAAAAGTAATCCTCCTATCGGAAAATGCTTTAAATTTTGCGATTGGCCCCTAATGTCATATTCTGTTTTGACATTTTTGTAGTAAACACTTGCAAAATACACGTTAATAAACAATGTTACGCTACACTGCTCCAGAACGTGGAATATTGGTGGCTATTTATTTCACCAATAATCGGTCGGTGACTTTGGCACAACGTGAATTTCATCGCAGAATTCCTGGCCGTCCAACGCCTACTGGTGAAACACTACGACGTTTAGCCGCTCGCCTCGAAGAGACTGGCACAACACAAGATGCTGCCAGGCGTGGCAGACCCCGGAGTAGCCGTTCTGCAGAGAATATTGCTGCTGTAGCCCAGGATGTCATGGAAGCGCCGTCGACATCGACCAGACGACGTGCCACGCAAATTGGTATCAGTCGACGGTCTGTACAGCGAATTTTGTTAAAAGATTTAAAGATGCTTCCGTACAAAGTCCAGACGGTGCATCAGCTGTTAGCTGCTGATTGCCAATCGCGTCTACGCTCAAGCCTTCCTTAATCATCACCAAGAGGAAGATGATTTTTCATCAAAAATAATCATGAGTGATGAGGCCCATTTCCTTCTTAGCGGATACATAAATAAGCAAAATTTACGCTTCTGGGGCACAGAAAATCCGCGTGTAACCCACGAAGAGCCATTACACTGTATGGTGTGCTATTTTCGCTGGAGGAGTCATCGGACCTTTTTTCTTCGAAGACGTAGCGGGTCAAACGGTTACTGTGAATGGTGAGCGCTACAGAGCAATGATTAACGAGTTCCGTTTGCCCCAACTTGATGAAATGGGATTGGAAAACATGTGGTTCCAACAGGACGGTGCAACGGCACACACTGCATGTGCCACAGCCGATATGCAGAAGGATGTATTTCCCGGGCGCCTAATCTCCCGTTTTGGCTATTTGCACTGGCAGCAAGATCGCCTGATTTGACCGCTACAGACTTCTTTTTGTGGGGCTTTTTTAAGTCGCGGGTTTATATCAACAAGCCTCAGACTCTTGCAGCTCTTAAAGGACAATATCCGTCAAGAATGTGAGGACCTATCGCCGGAAGTTTTGGCCAAAGTGATGAAAAATGTCATAAAAAGGGCTCAAATGACAATCAACTGTGGCGGCGGCCATTAACATGACATCATATTCCCGACTTGATTTAAAAAAATTAAAAGGCCAAATAAAAATAATCCACAAGAAGAATCAAAGTCTTTTATTTTTTTTTTTTTATTAAAGCCAAAAAACATCGGAAGGTTATTTTTGGGTATATAAATATTTATGTATTTATATACTTATTTTTTTGCATTTAATTTCAAACGAAATATTTATTAAAATTCAATGATTTTCATAATGTTATCAACATAATGTATGTGAGTTCCCATCTTCCATTGAATGTTCCTCTAAAGACCTCTACAGACATCGATTCCGCGATAAATGTATTTACAGATGTCATCACAAATGCGGCTTTTGTGGCAACACCAATTTTTAAAACCAAAAAAAAAAAGATATTCCAGAACACTTCCGAAAGTATCCAAGCTCTTGTAAACGAGAAAAGAAGGCTTAGAAGACGTTGGCAAGAATGTCGATCCCCTGCCTTAAAAAGTCGTTTAAATGATTGTCAGAAAAAACTCAAAGCCGCACTGAAGATTAATCAACAAAAATCTCTTGATACATATTTAAAAAACTTGGATTCCTCTAAGGAAAAGAACTACAGCCTGTGGAAGACTGTTAAACACATGCAATGTCCAATTGTATGTGAGTCTCCAATTAGGCTCGAAAACGGTTCTTGGGCAAGAGATCCACGTGAAAAAGTTGATGCTTTTGCCAATCACTTAGAAAAGATTTTTACTCCAAACGAAACAGACTCTAACATAAGTCTTGATATTATAGACAACAACGTGCTTTCTCCATTGAAATTTCGCCTTCCATTGCTTCTATCAAACATACATAAACTTGACCTTAAGAAGTCTTCTGGAATTGACAGAATTTCTCCGTCAATGATTATCCATCTTCCAATTTCAGCTACAAGAATTTTATTATTTATATACAACGCGATTCTTCGTTTGGGATATTTCCCAATGTCCTGGAAGATATCAGAAATCGTTATGATTCCAAAACCAGGCAAGGACATTACTCAAGTTTCATCTTATAGGCCTATAAGCTTACTTTCGATTATCTCGAAATTGTTTGAAAAACTACTTATTTCTACTTTAAGCACAATCATAAATTGGATGGATATTATTCCAGATCATCAATTCGGTTTCCGCGAATGTCATGGTACAGTTGAACAAGTACATAGAATAACAACAATGATCAGGAAGGCCTTCGAAAATAAACAATACTGTCCCGCCTTGTTCATCGATATTTCACATTCATTCGATAAGGTCTGGCACGAGGGACTTGTAAGCAAAATTGTAAATCTGCTTCCAGCAAGTACACATAAGCTCTTAAAAAGTTATTTGTCCAATAGAACCTTCCGAGTTCGATCAAAAGATGAATATTCTTCTCCTAGAAGAATCGCTGCTGGAGTTCCACAAGGTAGTATATTGGGTCCCTTGTTATATATTATCTTTACAGCAGATATGCCAACGAATGCTCAAACATACACATCCACTTACGCAGATGCTACAGCATTCATTAGTATTCATTCCGACCCCAAAATTGCTTCTGCATTTTTACAATCACATATTCATGAGCTTCAAGCATGGCTGAACAGATGGAAAATTAAAGTAAATCCGACAAAGTGCGTTCATGTAACGTTTACTCTAAGGAGAGATAACTGCCCTGCAATTAAGATTAACAACGTGACCATCCCCGAGAGTTCTCACGTTAAGTATCTTGGTGTTGATTTGGATCGCCGCCTTACATGGTCTCATCACATTGACAGCAAGATAACTCAGATAAAATTAAAATCCGCTGAACTAAACTGGCTTATTGGCACACAATCTGCTTTAGAGTTAGACTACAAGGTCCTTTTGTATAAAACGATAATTAAACCAATATGGACCTATGGTATTCAGCTATGGGGAACGGCTTCTACCTCGAACATCGCCAAATTACAGAGACGACAATCCAAGTTGTTACGTTTAATAACCTGCGCCCCTTGGTATATACGAAATAACAACATTCATAAAGATTTGAATGTCCCTCTTGTCCAAGAAGAGATTAGAAGGTTCTGTACCAAATACATCTCCAAGCTGCACGTTCACCCAAATCACCTAGCAAGGCAGCTTTTGCACTTTGAAGGTCATCAACGTCTAAGAAGGATGGATACCTTGGACCTGGTCAGCTAGGACCTTTTTTTATCTATTGTCACTGAACAATTTCCTATTAATTCGAATAAATAACAAATAGAGTTGCACTGGCAATCTCTATATAATTTCCGTTAGATTAAGATTTGATTACTTATTGTTATTTTCTTAACAGAAAGATTCAATAATAAAATACAGGCTTAAAAAAAAAACATAATTGAGAACTGTCATTTTGGAACGTGGTTTATCATTCACCTGACATCATTTCTCACACAAAACTACTCAGGGTAATGACTAAATGTTTTGATAATATTTCAAAATTTGGTTAAATAATTATTAAGTAGTTATTATTTTTTATCAGATCCTGTTTCATCATTCCTCTGGCATCAGTCCTCAGACAAGACTATACAGAGGAATGACGAAATGTTTTAAAATTATTCCATAATTTGTTTAAATGTAAACTTATTATCTTGTTTTTTAAGTAGTTATATTTCGAAGGATATTTGAAAGTTTAAAATCTGAAAAAAAAAAATGACAAAGTACGTCGAAATTAGATCCTAATAACCCTAATAAAATCAATCTTATATTTGAAAGAAATCAAACAATAAGGCAAATAAAGAAACCAGACGTTATGGAAATGAGCTATGTTGAGCGTTATGGGTTTAAATATTGATCAGATTCAACAACTTCAAGTCTATGTCTATCAGTTAAAAACTAGCACAAAGATGTAAGGACTATGACGTCTAAAATCCCTCTATAAGCTAAGTCATTGTGTGTATGTGTAGTCTGTAGTCTTTAGTTCGCTTTTTTTTCTTTGTAAATACAAGTAGATACTTATTATGGTAAGCGATAATATAGATGAAGGGAATAGAAGTCAACAAATCTGTTTAAAGCAAAGTGAAGTAATAATTGGAGCATTGGGTATAATGAGGATAAATAAGATTCACTTAAGAAAGAAGTCTGTTTAGTTTAGTTTATAGGTTTTGCATTTATCTTAGAAGAAAGTGTATGAGTTAAAAGATAAACATTTAAAATTAGTATAATCTGGTCGAATATAATAGGTCCTAAATCTTAAGGCAGTAGATGTTGGATAACAAAAGTAGTGGGGTATATCGTGTTGTAATTTCTTTGTGTAAGCTTTTAGTTTTATAAATACTAGCATATCCTGCGGTCGACACAATCGACCGTCTTCTAGTTCATTGTGAATACAAATTTCCCTTGCTGTGGCTTAGTTGGTTAGCACGTAATATCACATTGAGCCTGAGTTCGATCCCCGGTCTCGGCAACCACAATTTCTGTAATTATTAATTTCTATTAAATTTAAGTCCCTATGCTCCACTGGGAGTCAATGATAACAGAATTTAAATTATAATTTACCACGGCATCTTCCGTCGGTAGTAAGACTACAGCAATAACACGCCGTCTATGAAAAATAAATAAAATTGGCTGTAAAACAAAAAAATGCGTCTAAATAACAACAAATGGCGCAACTTCACTATTTTAAAAATAGATTTGCCTTTCTCTTCTCTACCATCCCCTTTCCAAATAAGGTTACCCAATTCGTATATACTCCATATGCAATTGTATAGGTAGTATTAGCCTGACTGCTACTTCTCTTAAAAAAAAACTCATCACAATCAGAGCTTTAAGTCAAAAATAACTGTGTCGATGTGGCAAGTTTTTAAAATTGCTAAATTATTAAATTATTATTTAATAATTATTATTTAATAATTAATAATAATTATTTAGTAAGAATATCATAACATGATCAAATGCACAGCTTACGATTTGCTTAATTTTAAGTAATTTTCAGTGGTGCCACCTGGCGAAAATTGTTCATAACAACTAAAAAGCCTTCGTCGGCTCATGTGCAACAACTTTGCTAAAGATCATAGCATGATCAAATGCACAGTTTACAATTTAATTAATTTTTAATAATGTTCAGTGACGCCATCTGTCGGAAATTGTTTATACTAACTAAAAAATCTTTGCCGGCTCATTTGCAACAACTTCGCTAAAGATCATAGCATGATCAAATGCACAGTTTACGATTTAATTCATTTTGAGTAATTATCAGTGGCGCCACCTGTCGGAAATTAGTGATACTAATTTAAAAACCTTCGTCGTCTCATGCACAAAAACTTTAGCTAAAGATTTTAGCATGAGCATAACATGGTTAAATGCATAGTTTACTATTCTATAAAGGATATACAGACAAAAAAAACATTAATTTGTTTAAAAGTAATAATATTGCCAATTTTTCCCCCTTTTATCCCCGGATTTCTAAAATGTTACATATGCATATTTGGTACTTGGTACCAATCGAATTCGGTACTTTTTATAAAAACGCAGTTAACATATTGTTCCTATTCATATAACTTCATAAGGTGTTAAATTATCATTTTATCCCTTTTTTATCCAATTTGGCTCCCGAAATAAAAAATGTACCAAATACATGTTCAATATTTTTTTTCCACATTTATTGATTGCATTATAAAATTCTTTTCTATATTGTTTGGTTCAAAAGATAAGAGTGGCTTAAAAATGGTACTAAAAAACTATTTTCATCCTTTTTTACCCCCTATCGGGCACATATTGAAAAAAGTACCAAATACCTGTCCGCTTATTTTAACAGCTCTTCAAAACATATTTTAAATTTTGTTTCTATGAATATAATTTTAGTAGATATAGCATTTTCGATTTTTGCCCTTTTTACCCGTTTTTACCCTCTTAGAGGTACCCACTATCCAAATTTTGTCAAAATCTTTGGAGCCGTTTTCGAGATAGCCATTCTATATATATACATATCGTCGCCCCGGAGTTATCTTCACGTAAGTGCAAAAAATTTTTTTTTGGGAAATTGAACTTAATGATTTGACATTAGTTGCAGAAGAATTTACTCGAAAAATGTGTTCCAATATTTTTATCAGTTGTAGTCCATGAAGTTCTTAATCAAATCGGTTAAAAATATTCAAGGCCATGGAAGAATATTTCCGAGTTATTGGCATTTTTGTCTCTAAAGAAATTTTCACAATTTGACGTAAAGGACACATTTTATTAAACATTTATTAATATATGTCATATACGTGAAAATGTTAGTACAAACAATTTTTTTTTTAAGTTATCTTCACGTATGTACCCACATAATATTATGATTTTTTAAGAAAAAAAATCTAAAATCTATTATACTAAATATCAATTCATAGTTTTTCTGAGAGGAAATATACTTAAAATTTCTCCTGTTATACAAAAACTTTGCAGTGAGATTTAAATATATAAAAAAATACTATGACTGCTCTATCCATATAAATCGAATTTTCACACGAAATACGTACCTTATCATTTCAATAATGATTGGATAAATGCTAAGATAAAGAAGTAAGAATGAAGTAAAATTCTATGACGATTTATTTAAGTAAATTAATGTATGTATTATATATGTATAATCAACTAAAAGACGTAATACGACGCGTTCTATCTTTTTTCAAAAATTTTAAATAAGTAATAATATGTAAACTATTTGCAAGATTTTAAAGCCTGGACTAAACTGTAATTAAACTTAAGAAGTAGTCTCCATTTTATTGTGATTTTTTGGCCTACTTAAAATTTCTAAAAAATTGTGATACGCAATTGCGTCTTTTATGTGATTATATGTAAGTATATGTATATATAGTGTGTAGAAAAAAAAAATAAATAAATCAAATTTAGCTAATTTTCTACCAAGAATTAATTTTTTCGTATGATAAATATTTCTGTAAAAATATATTTTTAAATAGTATTTTTTAAGTTAATTTTAATTTCTTTTGTAATAAAGTGAATTCCTAAAAAAAGTCATTAATTTCTATCTAATTATATAAACAATAGAAACCCATTTCCAGAACAGTCATAAATGAAATAAATTCAAAATTATATATTTTACAAATCTACTTTTCAATATATATTTTGCTTGCGAATATGTGAAGATAACTCAAGATTTCTAAATTGCATTTGTTCATATATTTTGTGTTGTATCGCCTTCAAATACCAATAATTATTGTACTTACGTGAAGATAACGCAAAAATGTTGTACTTGTCAAATTTCATATGTTTTTTATTGTATATCCACAAAAATGTTACATACGTTAAGATAACGCAATAACTTTTTACGAAAGGTGGATATACAACAAAGTGCATTCATAATATCTCCGTAACTATAAAAGGTAGGCACATGGCGATCAAGTAGATCGATAGATCTAAATAAAAGATACAAGAAAATGGTCTCATCTCAATTTTTTCGATTTTGTGATATACGTGAAGATAACTTCGGGGCGACGATATATATATACAATTATTGCTCGTTTAGGAATATAAGATAATATAATAATGACGAAGCATTTATGTCAACTTAAGCTATTATCATTAAATACCACAGATATATATGTATTTAAAATGTTTACTTATAAGCCCAAATGGCTAAAGCTGTAGATCTGAAATTTTGACAGCAATAAGAAAAGATTTATTGAAATTCGCCCTCTAAAGGGGTAAATAAGGGAAAAAACGTTACGATCAAAATTTTAATTGAGTTGGGATTAGCAACAAAAATAAGGAGATATGTATTTGGTACTTTTAGGAAAATTAAATAAATAGATAATAACTAATTTTTGGTACTTTTTTGTGTTTGGTACTCTTACTACTAATGGGTTTAAAACGCAAGACGGAAAACGGAAGAATTCAAGTGTAGTTTCTTTGTTTTTAAACTTTGCATATCTTTAAAAAGTCAATTATATAATTTATTAAGAGGTTGATTGAAATCGAAGAAACATCAAAGGCGTGTTTGGTACTTTTTCAATTTAGGGGGTAAAAATGGGAAAAATCGGTAAAATTATATCTTCTTAATGGAAAGGGATAGAATAAAAATGTGAAAATGTATTAAAATCAGCAACGAAAATAAAAGGAATTCAGTATTTTTTTTTTGGGAAATTTTGGAAAATCCCGTTTCGGTACTTTTTGGGAAATTTGTCTTTTTAGTACATAAAACAAAGTTAAAAGGGGGGAAAATTAGTAAGTTTATACATATCACCGAAACTAAAAGCGATGGAAACAAAAGAAAATTTGGGTAAAAAAGGGCAAAAGAAACATATTTTTGGTACTTTGTTTGGCCATTATATATCTTGAAGACATATAAATATAGAAACAAAATTTATACCAGTGCCGATAAACATAAAAAATATCAATGCGCCCTACATTTGCTAACGTGATAATTGGATCAAAAGGTAAGGTAAGGAATTGTGTAGAATTGTGTATAAAATTTCTACCGAACAATTTTTGATAAAAAAAAAAAATTCTTTAGATAATTTAAAAAAAAATTCTTTAAAAGGATTTTTGATTAAAAAATTTTCTATAAAACAAACATACTTTTCTGTAAAAAAAATAAATTATAGGAAAATTTCTAAAAAAAATGTCCATAGAAAAATTTTTGATAAAAAAATCTTCTATAGAAATAGTTTTAATAAAAAAAATTTTAAGAAAATTTTTTGATAAAAATAATTTTCTACAGAACAATTTTTAATAAAAAAATGTCTACAGAACAATTTTTGATAAAAAAAAATTCTTTAGAAAATTTTTGATAAAAAAATTTTCTACAAAACAATTTTTGATAAAAAAGACTTCTATGAAAAATTTTGTATAGAAACAATTTTTATGAAAAAAATTTTCTATAGAAAATTTTTAATAAAAAAATTTTATCAAAAAATAACAAAATAGTCGGGATGTAAATATTATTCAAAAAGAAGTGTATTTGCATTTGATTCCAAATCTGTTACATTTATTTATTAATGTAACAGACCAATTTATTGATAAAAAGCCAAAAAATGTTTGCGGAGAAACCAAATTCCTCGACGCGTTTCGATGGTTGGTTAAGCCATCTCTTCAAAAGGATTATCCCCAATTTACTAAATTTACAAACATAACTATTAAGAATTATGTTCGTAAACCAAGAGTAAAAGCGTAGATTATCGACTGAACAAAAACAAACATTTTTCAGTTTTCATCTACCTTCACTTCCCACATTCTTGCTGTAGCCGTCGGCTACTCACAGCATTCCGCAAACATTTTTTTGACTTTTTATCAATAAATTGGTCTGTTACATTAATAAATAAATGTAACAGATTTGGGATCAAATGCAAATACACTTCTCTTTAAAAAAAATTTTCTTTAGACAAATTTTTATTAAAAAAATTTCCTATACAAAAAATTTTAATAAAAAAATTTTGGCTACAAAAATTTTGTATAGAAAATTTTCTATAAAAATTGTAAAAAAAAATTCTAAAAAAAAAATTTTCCATATAAAAATTTTTGATAAAAAAATCTTCTATAGAAATAGTTTTAATAAAAAAAAATTTAAAGAAAATTTTTTGATAAAAGATTTTCTACAGAACAATTTTTAATAAAAAAATTTCTACCGAACAATTTTTAATAAACAAATTTCTATAGAACAAATTTTTGATAAGAAAGAAAATTTCTTTAGAAAATTGTTTGATAACAAAATTTTCTATAAAGGGATTTTTGATTAAAAAATTTTCTATAAAACAATTTTTGATAAAAAACTTGTTTATGAATAATTATTGATGAAAAAATTTATATAGTAACAATTTTTATGAAAAGAATTTTCTATAGAAAAAATTTTAATCAAAAAATGAAAAAATTTTCTATATAAAAAATTTTAAGAAAAAAATTTTTGATTCAAAAATTTTTAACAAAAAAATTTTCTATAAAAAAATAAAAAAAAAAATTCTATAGAACAATTTTTGATAAAATAATTTTCGGTAAAAAGCATACAAACTTAGGTATTTTTAAATATTGAATTATAAAGCTACTGCAACCGAATTTAGTCCAAATATTTTACCAACAATACCAACTAGCGTAAACAATTTTTTCGAATTTTGAATTAACTCCACCCTCGTAGATATATGAGATATGTTACTAAATCTTACACAACTTTATGGGTATTTAAGATTCGGTACAGCCGAATATAACACTATTACTTATTATATCTATTATATAGCTATATATTATATAATATAGCCATCAATTTTATACGGTGTATGCATTAGGAACTCCTACCAAATATATGGACCTACCGTATTACCATCAACATGTTGTTTTTATACCATTCACCAATAGGTGAAAGGGTATTATAAGTTTGTGATTCCGTTTGTAATTTTTTTTATTAGTGATCGTAGACCATAAAAATTATACCGATCGACTCAGAATCGGGAGGAGAATCGATTAAGCGATGTCCGTCTGTCTGTCTGTCTGTCCGTCCGTCCGTCCGTCTGTCTGCCTGTCTGTTGAAATCAAGTTTCTGAAGCCGCTGGAGGATGGACTTACATAAATTATATATCAGATTTTAGGAAATTCTCCCGCAATGAACGCTATTAAATTTCATTAAAATCGGTTTATAAACACCGAAAATATCGAAAAAATACCAAAATTTCGACGAAAATTTCAAAATTTTTGATTGAAACACACATTTAAATAACAAGAGAAAAAAGATACTCTTGGTGTACATGTGATAATATGTTATATATCAGATTGTAGGAAATAGTTTCCCAAAGCACTCTGCCAAAGCACTCTTATCAAAATCGGTCCATAAACAACTGAGATATCGCCAAAACACTGAATTTGATGTATCGCAAATTGCCCAAAGTTCGCATTAGAGAATGTTTGTTGAAAAAATGAAATGCAGAAATAGGAAAAACCATCCTCCTTTAGCACGGACCTACATAAATTTTATATCAGATTTTAGGAAATTCCCCCGCCAAGCACGTTATTAAATTTTATCAAAAGCGGTCCATAAACAATTGAGATATCGCCATAAAACTACATTTGATGTACAGCAAATTGCCCTAAGTACGTGTCTAAGAAATTTTGTTTACATTTTGTAAGTATTGTTTCAGCGATATCTCAGGTGTTTATGGACCGATTGTGATGATTACGAATACCATTCAAATTGTACCGATCAACTCAGAATCGGCAGGAGAATCGATTTCGCGACCTCCGTCCGTCTGTTTGTCTGTCTGTCTGTCCATCCGTCTGTTTGTTTGTCCGTCCGTCCGTCCGTCTGTTTTTTGTCCGTCCGTCTACCTGTCTGTAATTTTTTCTGTTGTAGTCAAGTTTTTGGAGCTCCTGTTTTGTCGATATCTCAGGTGTTTATTTTGATGAAATTTAATAGCGTCCTTCGCAGGGGATTACCTAAATCCTGATGCATTCGGTAATTTGTGGTAGATATAATTTAGCGTTTAAGCGATGGTGTTTTGATCGACAATGTTAAAATTCAGGGTGGGACAATATCCTAAAATTTTGTGTAAAATCCAGGAGCTCCACAAATCTGATTTTAGCAGACAGACACTCTGCATTAATCTTAATTTTGTGTCTGACTTTTGAACATTATGATAACATTTGAGAATGTATTATATATCAAATTATAGGTAATCTTCCTAGGAAGTACAAAAATGCAGCTAATTACATGATATCCGTTCAAAACCTACATATGTTTGTAAGTATCTCACATATCAACGAAAATTTAATTTTTTTAATTGCAATTGGGAGAAATCCGTTCACGTTTGACAATTGATCCCGCATAACTTCGCCTAAGATACGATGATGATATTTAGTATAAAGACGTTGTACAATATTGATATTCAGGACGATAGCGCCTAAAATAAACTTTCTAGAGGGACAACATTTGACAAAAGAATTTCTGATCTCTTGAAAAGTTCGGTATTGAAAATAGGCGAGCTCTATTCACATTTAGTGAAATCTCCCATATAACCCCGACCGGGAATCGATTTAATGCTGATAAATTAAATCACATTAAAATTGCACAAGGAACTAGAGCAAAACTTTCTAAACATCCATCGGACAGATCGAAAGAACAATACATCCCAAATATTATTGATGAAGTGTTCATTTTAATTAATTAACTAACTTCAGATTAATAAGTAAATCTTTAATAACTTTTCCGACAAAGCTGATATCCATCCATTCAAAAGCTATATATTTCATTAATTGAGGGCTTATCATTGTTAAAGCTTTGACCTAAATCAGTCCGCTAACTTCAGAGTTTTACATAACTAATCAAGAACTTTTACTAGTTGGATAATTCGTACGAATTAAAGTGCACAACCCTCACTGGGCACTGTGGGATGCATGCCAGAATACTTAAACTTCATCAAATCGATGTGCTATTGCAAATCTAAGGGCATCTACATTTTGAAGCATCTTTTCTGCATGGTTTATCTGGTCTATCGAACTTTATTAAATGTTCGTAAAATATGTGTCTATTTTATTTCGAAGCTACTGGCTAGCTTAAATATGCATTCTCTACTTGTAGTCTAGTAATCATTATCTTTCACAAAGGGACCACTTTAAAACCCAAGTGAAGCTTCCCTAGACATCAGCCACCTGCCCAACCTAACCTTTGGGTGCATAACTATTCTAGATGATGACGCCACCGAAAAGCTTTTCTTTTTCCGACTCTTAACTTTAAAGACTCTTTGCATATAAAACTAGTATAATCAAATTTTGCTAGGAATTACATTAAGTACTTTTGCAACACCATTGGTGAAGGGTATCCAAGATTCGGCAAAGCCGAATATACCACTCTTACTTGTTTTAACTACATAACAAATGCAACGAAAAGTATTTAACAGCTTATTAATATTGAACTGAGTACTAGGACATCACTGAATACTAGGGACATCACTTAGAAATGTTGAACTATAAAGCTATTGTAACAGAATTTTGACCAAATATTTTATCAACAACACCAACTAACCTAACAATTTTTTTCGAATTTGGTCCACATTTTGATTTAGCTGCGCCGTAGTATTTATATGAGATGTGTTTCTAAATTTAACACAACTTGATGGAGGGTATATAAAATTCAGCACAGCCGTATAGAACACTTACTTGTTTTATTCTTTTATCTTTCATTTTGACACATTTTTTTTCAGTCATAAAGAAATCCACTTACAATCACTGTCCTTCAATTGAAAGTTCCACATTATTTAAGTGATATTTTTTATGGTTCTTCATTTTCTTTTCATCTTTAATGTTTTCTAAGTTCTTCAAAAAAAAAAAAAAGAAAGTCTTGTCTTTCAGTTTTTACTTTTTTCATTCTCATAACTTTTGTCGTCTAAAAGAAAGAAAGCAAAAAAAAAAAAACAATATGTTTGCTTTGTTCTCTTATGCTATTTTTAAGGCGATAAAAAGATGTGAAAATTATTACAATCTTTTAAGTTCTTCTTTATTGAACGTTTTCCATGTATTTAGTCCTGTGTGGTCCTTTGTGTATTCCGTTTATTATCGTCATCATTTCTGTTAGAAATTATTCCCCTGGTGCAATTAGACATTTGATAAGATTTTTTTTTTTTTTTGCCTTAACTTTATCTCCGCAAAAGTTAACAGTTGTAAAATGTTTCTTTAAGGGAACGTTTGGAGGATGGAATTGAGTATTTAATCAGATAATCGTTATAATTTGCCAGTTTCGCTGTTGTTTATTGTTAGATAAAAACTAAATTTAGGTTTAGGTTAGAATTAATTAAAATAAATTGAATATTTAATGCACTGGAGATATGTCCATCTATTCCCTTCACTATAAAAATATAGAAAAATGTATACAAGTTCGTAAGAAAGTCAAAGGAGCAATATCCATTGATTATATATGCTGCACAATGTAAGATTTAGCTATTTTAAGGCGACATAATTATATTTCTTGGAAAAAAATTAATCTGGATTCGAATCTTTAAAATAGATTTTCTTAAAATTCTGACGTAAAAAAAAAACGCCGACACACGCATTTCTTTATTTTTGAGCCTATTTTCATATTTTGTTAACATTACTCATTTGTACTCAAAAAAATTTGATTTTGTCGTACTGTGTAGTCTATCTATCTATATCTATAAAAAAATGTTCGCGTCTGTTTGTATGTTGTTTGTTGGGAAGATTCTCCGAAACTAGCGGACCGATTTTTCTTAAATTTTGACAGTGTCGTATGGTGTGACCGATGGGTAAAGAAGGTCAGGTTTTTTGTTTGAAATATCAAGTGGGCGTGACCCCTCCCATATAAGTCAAAAATTAAAAAATTTGGATGACCGATTTTTCTGAAATTAAAACAGTATGGTAAGGTGTGACCGGTGGTTTGAATAGGCAGAGTTTTTTTTTAAATCTCAAGTGGGCGGTGCCCCTCCCATATAACTCATATATTAAAAATGACAAATATAGATGCCCGAGCGGACCAATTTTTCTGAAATTTTGACAGTGTAATAAGGTTTTAAAATAGGCTTCCTTTTTTTTATCTTAAATGGGTGTGACCCCTGACATATAAGTCAAATATTAAAAATTACAGACATGGAAATCCCTGAGGACCAATTTTCTGAAATTTTGACAGTATGTTAAGGTGGGACTGGCGGGTAAACTAGTCCAGGTTTTTTTTTAAATCTCAAGTTTGAGTGACCCCTCCCATATAAGTAAAATATTAAAAATGACAAATATTGATGACCAATCCGGCCTTTTTTTTAATTTTTACAGTTTATAAGGAGTTACCGGTGGGTAAAATAGGCTACGTATTTTTTAAAATCTCAAATGGGCGTGATCCTTCCCATATAAGTCAAATATTGAAAATTACAAATATTAAAATGACCGATTTTTCAGAAATTTTGATTGTATGTGTGTGACCGGTGGGTAAATTGTCTTTTTTTCCATCTCAAGTGGACGTGACCCCTCCCATATAAGTCAAATATTAAAAATGACAAATATGGATGATAAGATGAAACGATTTAATCAAATTAATTAAAGTTCTAAATGTGGATATTTTCATACTATTTTTTGAAAATGGACCAACGAGGACCTGGGAATTGAAAAATGGGGATGAAATTTCCCTTATCTTTAAAATTGTATATTTTGAGAATGGCTGGACGAATGAAGATATTTTTTCTTGCTAAATGTTTTTTTTTAGTCCAAGTTAGGATTCTACATTAAGCAAAATTTACCATGTCCACTTTTACGATCTCTTTTTTAGATTTATCTAAAGTAGGAAAACGGAGGCACGAATATTGGCAATATGATTGGTGTTTGATAATACTTTGACTGACGATTGTTTGAAAATTTTTTATGTTTGACAGTTGTTTGATGATTGATTGACTGATGACTGTTTGAAGATTTTTAATGATTGTTTGATAATTGTTTCATGATTAACTGGCGATTTTATGGCAATAGTTTGATGATTTGTTTAAGATTGATTGATGTTTGTGTCTGACGACTGTTCAATGATTTTAAATGGTTGTTCGATAGTTGTTTCACGATTGACTGACGATTGTTTGATGATTATTTGACGATTGTTTGACAGTTTTTTGATAATCTAAAAATAAACAAAAAGGTTCGCGTCTGTTTGACTGCATGTTGTTTGATATTTATGGGCCCACTTGCTTTCAAAAACGTTTAAAGCACACATTAATGATGAGTACAGCCATTCACAAAAGTCAATTAAATATATACATATGCAATTACATTAAAAAAAGATTCAATTAAAAAATTAATTAGTTAACACAGTATTAAGTTAAAATCTTTAACTACCAACCCGGGCAACGCCGTGTAAAATCAACTAGTTACAGTTATTGTGACTGAAAAAATAAAACTCCTTAAATGAGTTTTATTTTCTGACGGAAAAATAAAACTCCCTTTTTAGCAGTTTTAAACCAACTTTTATTTTTCCGTTGAAATATAACCGTTAACTGTTGAATTGGGATCGTTTTTCTAAGATCACTCTATTCTTCCTAAGCTCGTCAATACGAATCTACTAGTATATGACAATATAGGTGTTCCATGCCTCTAACATTTTGTGGGGCCACATTTTCAAAAATAACTGTTATTTACGGCCCCTGAAGTTTATTTATTATGGTTTGCAAATTTGGACCTGAAATTGCAATTGATTTTCACCTCCAAGCTTTATTAAAATGCATAGACTTGTATATATTATTTTTGCACAGTTCAATTTAATATACATTTTATGTTATTGTAATGTTATTTATTTAATTTTTTCATTATCTGTACCAAATTGTTTTTGGTATTCATATCCTTTAAAGTTGTAAATTAGCATAGATTTTACAGTGGGCTTAAAAACTTTGGAGGTAAAATGTTAATTTTCGAAGTTACGAGACAATTTATTTAACAAAAATATCAACATCCCAATACACAGCAAAATACCGATTAAATATTTGATAATTTTTAATTATTAGTCAATTGAGGAATCAATTTTTTTTTCTATAGCTATAGTGGTTCTAAATGTATACATTGTTTTAAAAAAGTACCAAAAATAGGTTTAAGCCTTTTGTACCCCCTTATCGTCCCAGTTTCCAAAATGTATCAAATATATGTCTTTTTATACCCACCATCAAAAAGAATGGGGGTTATATTGAGATTGTCATTCCGTTTGTAATTTGTCTGTCTGTCTGTCTGTCTGTCTGTCTGTATGTCCGTCCGTCCGTCTGTCTCTCTGTCTGTCTGTCTGTCTGTCTGTCTGTCTGTCTGTCTGTCTGTCTGTCTGTCCGTCGGCACGATGAAACCTTAACGAAAGTATATAGGCCACTGAAATTTGTCATGAATATTCCTCATTTCTTGGAAAATTTTGGTATCAAAATCGGGCAAAATCGGTTCAGATTTGACCATAGCTTCCGTAAAACCTCGTCTAGGCTAATCGCTTATTTGCTAATAAACGACAAATTATAACAGCTATGATGACAAAATTTGCAGCATATAAAATTTCATCGAAATCGGTTCACATTTGACCATAGCTCCCATACAAAAAAACTTATGGAAACAGCCTTAATTTCACCTGACATACACTTAATTGCCAATAAATGATAAACTGTAAAAGCTTTGACCACTAAATTTAGCACAAGGAAGTCATATGTCAATGCCAGCCAGGGTACATTTTGTCACAATCGGTCACCATTTGACCATAGCTCCCATAAAAAAACTTATTGAAACACAAAAATACAAAAAGAAAAGGGGGTTTATGTCCGTCAGATAAAAGCGCAATAGCGTCTTAACGAAAAGAGCTAGAGGGACAAAATTTTACAAAAGAATTTTCGATATCTTGTGAAAGTTGTGTATTGAAAATTTATGAAATCGGTTGACATTTAGTTAGAGCCCCCATATAACCCCGTCCCGGGGATCACATTAATGCTGATATATTGAATAAAATTGTAATAGCTATGACGATTAAATTTAAAATAGAGAAGTTTTATGCAACTATTGGTCAGTATATCAAATTTTGTAGGAATTGGTTCATATTTGACAATAGCTTTTATATAAAAATCACTCCCGGAAACAAAAAAAAAAAAAAAAAAACAAGTAAGAAAGTGCTATAGTCGGTCAAGCCCGACCATACAATACCCTCTACCACTAAGGTCAATGGTGTTATTTTTCCTTATATAAAGACAAGTACATATTTGAGAAATTTTGCCCTCATGCACACATTTTCTTAAATTTTATATATTTAAGCTGTTTCCGTCATTTGGACTTATATGAGAGCTAGGGTCAAATGTGGACCAATTACCTTGAATTTGGCAAATTCAAATACAGTAGTTACAAAAATTATGTATACAAAAAATAAACTTAAAATTCTTAATATCTTTAGATTTGCGAGCCTCTATTCTTGACTCATTTAGTGCATGTTTAAAGAAGCGTTTGTATGGGAGCTATGGTCAAATGTGGGCCGATTTCGAAATTTAGTACAGTGATTTTAGTTCACATAAGCAGTATTTGTTTTAAATTTCACGAAAAAATATTGATATTTGTGTGTGCTACGGCCACAAAATTGTGAAAGAATAAGCTCTATATATATACCATTCAAAAAACTACGAAAGATCTACCCACTATTTTTATACCCTTCACCAATAGGTGAAAGGGTATTATAAGTTTGTGATTCCGTTGTAATTTTTTTAATAAAAATTATACCGATCGACTCAGAATCGGGAGGAGAATCGATAAAGCGATGTCCGTCTGTCTGTCTGTCCGTCTGTCTGTTGAAATCAAGTTTCTGAAGCCCCTGGAGGATGGACTTACATAAATTTGATATCAGATTTTAGGAAATTCTCCCGCAATGAGCGCTATTAAATTTCATTAAAATCGGTTTATAAACACCGAAAATATCGAAAAAAATACCAAAAATTAGACGAAAATTTTTAAATTTTTGATTGAAACACACATTTAAATAACAAGGGAAAAAAGATACTCCTGGTGTACATGTGATAATATGTTATATATTTTATCAAAATCGGTCCATAAACAACTGAGATATCGCCAAAACACTGAATTTGATGTATTGCAAATTGCCCAAAGTTCGCATTAGAGAATGTTTGTTGAAAAAATGAAATTCAGAAATAGGAAAAACCATCCTCCTTTAGCACGGACCTACTTAAATTTTAAGTCAGATTTTAGGAAATTCCCCCGCCAAGCACGTTATTAAATTTTATCAAAAGCGGTCCGTAAACAATTGAGATATCGCAATAACACTACATTTGATGTACAGCAAATTGCCCAAAGTACGTGTCTAAGAAATTTTGTTTACATTTTGTAAGTATTGTTTCAGCGATATCTCAGGTGTTTATGGACCGATTGTGATGAAATTTGACAGCGTTCTTTGTGTGAGGATTTTCTAAAATCTATACTCCACAAATCTGATTACGAATACCATTCAAATTGTACCGATCAACTCAGAATCGGCAGGAGAATCGATTTCGCGACCTCCGTCCGTCCGTCAGTCTGTTTGTCTGTCTGTCTGTCCGTCCGTCTGTTTGTTTGTCCGTCCGTCCGTCCGTCCGTCCGTCCTTCCGTCCGTCCGTCTGTTTTTTTGTCCGTCCGTCTACTGTCTGTAATTTTTTCTGTTGTAGTCAAGTTTTTGGAGCTCCTGTTTTGTCGATATCTCAGGTGTTTATTTTGATGAAATTTAATAGCGTCCTTCGCAGGGGATTACCTAAATCTAGATGCATTCGGTAATTTGTGGAAGATATAATTTAGCGTTTAAGCGATGGTGTTTTGATCGACAATGATAAAATTCAGGGTGGGACAATATCCTAAAATTTTGTGTAAAATCCAGGAGCTCCACAAATCTGATTTTAGCAGACAGACACTCTGCATTAATCTTAGTTTTGTGTCTGACTTTTGAACATTATGATAACATTTGAGAATGTATTATATATCAAATTATAGGTAATCTTCCTAGGAAGTACAAAAATGCAGCTAATTACATGATATCCGTTCAAAACCTATATATGTATGTAAGTATCTCACATATCAACGAAAATTTAAATTTTTTAATTGCAATTGGGAGAAATCCGTTCACGTTTGACAATTGATCCCTTATAACTTCGCCTAAGATACGATGATGATATTTAGTATAAAGACATTGTACAATATTGATATTTAGGGCGATAGCGCCTAAAATAAACTTTCTAAAGAGACAACATTTGACAATAGTATTTCTGATCTCTTGAAAAGTTCGGTATTGAAAATGGGCGAGCTCTATTCACATTTAGTGAAATCTCCCATATAACCCCGACCGGGAATCGATTTAATGCTGATAAATTAAATCACATTAAAATAGCACAAGGAACTAGAGCAAAACTTTCCAAACATCCATCGGACAGATCGAACGAACAATACATCCCAAATATTATTGATGAAGTGTTCATTTTAATTAATTAACTAACTTCAGATTTAAAAATAAATCTTTAATAACTTTTCCGACAAAGCTGATATCAATCCATTCAAAAGCTATATATTTCACGTGTGTATTTAGAGTGTATACCCTATAATTTTAAGGCTTGTATACATTGACAATCATTGTTAAAGCTTTGACCTAAATCAGTCCGCTAATTTTAGAGTTTTACATAACTAATCAAGAACTTTAACTAGTTGGATAATTCGTACGAATTAAAGTGCACAACCCTCACTGGGCACTGTGTTTTTGGGTTGCATGCCAGAATACTTAAACTTCATCAAATCGATGTGCTATTGCAAATCTAAGGGCATCTACATGTTGAAGCATCTTTTCTGCATGGTTTATCTGGTCTATCGAACTTTATTAAATGTTCGTAAAATATGTGTCTATTTTATTTCGAAGCTACTGGCTGGCTTAAATATGCATTCTCTACTTGTAGTCTAGTAATCATTATCTTTCACAAAGGGACCACTTTAAAACCCAAGTGAAGCTTCCCTAGACATCAGCCACCTGCCCAACCTAACCTTTGGGTGCATAACTATTCTAGATTCTTCTAGATCTTTCTTCTCTGTTTATGCACACATTTGTCTCCATCGGCCGGATGTTTTCGCCTTATCTGAAACCCAGGTATCTGAAAATGCTGATCCACAGGATTTTCACATACCTGGGTATCAATTCCTATCCCTTTTTAACCTTCATAGGGGCATTGCAATGTACATTCGCGATGAAGTTGCGTACCAGTGCCAGCAATCATTAGGCACGCATGATAACGAATTTAGCTGTCTCTGGGTTAAATTCAGAATCAGGACGCATCTTTTGTACTTCGGGTTTCTTTATAGAAGTCCAAACGCGGAAAGGGGCACAACTTTATCTGGCTTCGATGCCCTTTCCGATTCAATTTCGAAGATCCTCGAGAGTTGTCCGAGCAGTGAAATCGTTATTGCTGGTGATTTCAATGTTCACAACTCGTCCTGGCTTCGCCATTCGAGCCACACAACTCCTGAAGGCCAATATGTTGAGTTATTTGCAGCGCACAATCACCTTGCGCAACTGGTGAATGAGCCAACACATATTCCATGTGTTGATGGGCACCAACAAAACATCCTTGACCTTTTCCTTACTTCACACCCTGATAAGTATGAAGTAAAGGTTCTTGCACCTCTCGGAAATTCCGATCATTGTACCATTTCCGCCTCTTTTTCGCTCTCCTCACTTCGCAGCATTTCGCAAACAGCTACGAAACGTTCAATTTTTCTATACGAAAAAGGTCGTTGGGCAGAGCTCAACGAATTCTATAGGCATTTTAACTGGAAACTGTGTTTCCTCGACAGTAATGTCAATGCCTCGGCGGAAATGGTTTCTAATGTTATTAAGCTGGGAATGAAAATGTTTATCCCAGTGAAAAACATTTCGATTAAACCAAAGGTAAAAACTTGGTTTAATCAGACGTGCAAACAAGCAGTCAGATCCCGAGAGGAAGCTTTCAGAAACTGGCGCAATAACCAAAATCCAGTTACTGATTTGCAACGCAAACGTGCAAGGCGTACATGTGCCAAAGTATTAAGACGTGAAAAAGCTCTGTACGAGCAGCGTCTTCGTACTAAAATTCTTGCTGCTCCTCGGGGCAGCAAGAGTTTCTGGTCATTCGTTAAAAGAGTTAAGAATAATGCTAGTTCTTCAATTTCTTCTCTTTTAAAGAATGGTCAAACATTCACTGACCCGGTTGACAAAGCTAACCTTTTAGCTGAATTATTTGCAAGCAATTCCCGCTTGCCGGAAAGCACTCAACCTCCGCCCGAGCTCGAAAGAGTATCTGTAACTATGCCAAAGATATTCTTTCGCGCCCGTGCTGTAAAAAGGGTTTTAGCAGATCTCAACATAAACAAGTCTTCAGGGCCGGATGGCATTCCAGCACTGGTCTTGAAGCAGTGCTGTTCGACGCTTTCGCGTCCATTGGCCAACCTTTTCAGCACCTTGTACCAAGCTGGTACATTTCCTCGGTGTTGGAAGGTTGCTAATGTAACGCCAATCCCTAAAAAGGGTGAGGCTACCAACCCTGAAAATTACCGCCCAATAGCAATTTGTTCTGCACTCTCCAAAGTTTTGGAGAGTATGGTAAACCACCATCTTGTGAAATATCTGGAATCTAACAACCTACTAAGCGACCGCCAGTATGGATTTCGTAGGGGACGCTCTACGGGAGACCTGCTAGCCTTCCTTTCGGAAAAATGGTGTCATTCAATACACCGTTTTGGCGAAAGTAAAGTTGTGGCTCTGGATATTTCCAAGGCGTTTGATAGAGTGTGGCACGGAGCACTTCTATCAAAACTTATTGCTTTTGGTGTCGGTAATATCTTCTCTCGATTTATATCGAGCTTCCTCAGAGATCGCACTATAAGAGTTGTTGTAGATGGGATCTCATCAAACGAGTTCAAGCTAAATTCAGGGGTACCGCAAGGCTCCGTTCTTTCTCCTACTCTATTTCTTATCTTTATAAACGACCTTCTACGTCAAACTTCCAATCCTATCTACTCTTTTGCAGATGATAGTAACATTTGCCATTCGTATTCATTCAATCATAGACCAAACCCTTTAGAGATTGGTACTATGAGGCAAAACATGAATGAATCATTAAACCGCGATTTAGAAGCAATCTCAGAATGGGGTCGTGCGAATAGAGTCGATTTTAATGCGCGGAAAACTCAATGTTGTATGCTCACGCATAAACGCACGGCGGATCATGTTACTTCATCTGTATTAATGGGTGGTGAAAATATCGAGGAATCAGATACTCTTGATGTTCTGGGCATGAGAATTCAATGTGATGTCCGGTGGACTGAACACATTTTTCAAGTGTCGAAAGAAGCATTCAAGTGTCTCGGTTTTCTAAAACGGTGCAAGACATACTTCACTTCATCTGATCTCCTTACTATTTATACCACCTATATCCGACCGAAAATGGAATACAACTCTCATGTATGGGCCGGTGCTTCAAAGTCTATTTTGGAGCTTCTTGACCGAGTACAGGAGAGGGCGAAGGTGCTTATTGGTGACAGTAGGGTATCCAACTCTATTGATTCACTGGAGCACCGTCGCAATGTGGGTTGTGTCACACTGTTCTATCGTTACTACTTTGGAATGTGCTCTAATGAAATCAGGGAACTCGTTCCCGAAACTAGAATTTTTTTACGCAATACACGTCTATCTGTTAGAGCTCATCCCTTCGTAGTCGATTGGCCAGTAGACAGAACAACACACTACAGAGAAAATTCATTCTTTAGCCGTACAGTTCGTATGTGGAATTTACTTCCCGCAGAAATTTTTCCTGCCAGTTGCAATATAGGAAAGTTCAAATCAAATGTCCATAAACACTACTCCATCTATCCACCCTCCCATAACCTATTTTCCTAGTTCCAACACAATGCATTGCATAAGTAGGGGTCATCCCCTGAGTGCTGGTCCTAAAAAAAAAAAAAAAAAAAAAAAAACTATTCTAGATGATGACGCCACCGAAAAGCTTTTCTTTTTCCGACTCTTAATTTTAAAGACTCTTTGCATATAAAACTAGTATAATCAAATTTTGCTAGGAATTACATTAAGTACTTTTGCAACACCATTGGTGAAGGGTATCCAAGATTCGGCAAAGCCGAATATACCACTCTTACTTGTTTTAAGAAATGATATGCAAACCCGATTTTTCTTCTTTATATAGATTTTTCTTTTATATATATTGATTTTTCTTCTTAATAGATTATAAGTATATTTTTAGTATTTTTTTTTACATATTTCCACTGTGCATTGTTCTTTTGATTATTCCTCAGCTTAAATTGAAATTCAATTAATTAATGAAAACTTACAGTCTGCAATCATAATAATCAATTAAATTTTAATTACAAAAGATTTCAATACTTTTTTATTCGAATGTAATCGAAAAATAAGCAAATTCACTTTCAGTTATTTATTATTATTATTATTATTATTATTATTTCATGGCTTATTAAATATTTTATTGGAATTTTTGGTTGAAAATTGTAAATAAATAATGAAAAAAAAACATTTAAATAAATAAATAATTTTGTTGAGCCTTTGTCATTAATTTAAATTTGTATTCATTTGCATTTTATATGTTTTTACCAGTTTTCCCAAGAATTAAATAGACAAAATTTAATTTTATACAGAAGTTTTAGGGGGAGAGGAAAAAAAAACAAAATATATTGTTTGCTTTTCATTAAAATTCAATAAATTTTTATTAAATTATGGTTGTATTATTGTTATTACGAGTATTATAATTATTTTGGTATATTGGAAAAAAACAAGTTAAACTCAAATATTGGGGGTAAATAGAAGAGTCTGTTGTAATTTATTGAGTCTCGAATAGGCTCAAAATAATTTACAAATTCTTCCTATTAAAGGGTTAAATTATTGATTTTCTAGCCTAGGGTTTAATGTAATTTATTAGGTTATTTCCTTTTTCATACACCCAATTATAAGTCATTACTATACAATGGAATTGTATAAATTATTACAAACAATGCGACCGAGTAAAGGAATAAAATAGTGATAGAAGAAAAACAATTCAGCAAACAATAGCAAATATTTATGGGGAATGGAACTAGAATGGGAAACATTGTTCTGAAACAAGATTCAAATCATGCTAATAACATGGGCAATTTAACTTAATTGCCTAAAATATTGTAATACAAAAATATTTACAAACATACAAACACATTCATACTGACAAATGCCAACACTTTTCTTGCAGACACATACCAACATTTTTCGATTGCACAATGGGACAGAAATTGCTAAAAAACTTAATAAAATTTTGATATAGTAAATTTTTGATCAAAATTTGTCTTTAGTAAAATTTTCATCAAAATTTGTCTTTAGTAAGATTTTCATCAAAATTTGTCTTTAGTAAGATTTTGATCAAAATTTGTCTTTAGTAAAATTTTGATCAAAATTTGTTTTTAGTAAATTTTTGATCAAAATTTGTCTTTAGTTAATTTTTGATCAAAATTTGTCTTTAGGGAAATTTTGAACAAAATTTGTCTTTAGGAAAATTTTGAACAAAATTTGTCTTTAGGAAAATTCTGAACAAAATTTGTCTTTAGGAAAATTTTGATCAAAATTTGTCTTTAGTAAAATTTTGATCAAAATTTTTCTTTAGTAAAATTTTGATCAAAGCTTTTCTTTAGTAAAATTTTGATCAAAGTTTTTCTTTAGTAAAATTTTGATCAAAATTTTTCTTTAGTAAAATTTTGATCAAAGTTTTTCTTTAGTAAAATTTTGATCAAAGTTTTTCTTTAGTCAAATTTTGATCAAAGTTTTTCTTTCGTAAAATTTTGATCAAAGTTTTTCTTTAGTAAAATTTTGATCAAAATTTTTCTTTAGTAAAATTTTGATCAAAATTTTTCTTTAGTAAAATTTTGATCAAAATTTTTCTTTAGTAAAATTTAGATCAAAATTTTTCTTTAGTAAAATTTTGATCAAAATTTTTCTTTAGTAAAATTTTCATCAAAATTTTTCTTTAGTAAAATTTTCATCAAAATTTTTCTTTAGTAAAATTTTGATCAAAATTTTTCTTTAGTAAAATTTTGATCAAAATTTTTCTTTAGTAAAATTTTGATCAAAATTTTTCTTTAGTAAAATTTTGATCAAAATTTTTCTTTAGTAAAATTTTGATCAAAATTTTTCTTAAGTAAAATTTTAATCAAAATTATTCTTTAGTTAAATTTTGATCAAAATTTTTCTTTAGTTAAATTTTGATCAAAATTTTTCTTTAGTTAAATTTTGATCAAAATTTTTCTTTAGTAAAATTTTGATCAAAATTTTTCTTTAGTAAAATTTTGATCAAAATTTTTCTTTAGTAAAATTTTGATCAAAATTTTTCTTTAGTAAAATTTTGATCAAAATTTTTCTTTAGTAAAATTTTGATCAAAATTTTTCTTTAGTAAAATTTTGATCAAAATTTTTCTTTAGTAAAATTTTGATCAAAATTTTTCTTTAGTAAAATTTTGATCAAAATTTTTCTTTAGTAAAATTTTGATCAAAATTTTTCTTTAGTAAAATTTTGATCAAAATTTTTCTTTAGTAAAATTTTGATCAAAATTTTTCTTTAGTAAAATTTTGATCAAAATTTTTCTTTAGTAAAATTTTGATCAAAATTTTTCTTTAGTAAAATTTTGATCAAAATTTTTCTTTAGTAAAATTTTGATCAAAATTTTTCTTTAGTAAAATTTTGATCAAAATTTTTCTTTAGTAAAATTTTGATCAAAATTTTTCTTTAGTAAAATTTTGATCAAAATTTTTCTTTAGTAAAATTTTGATCAAAATTTTTCTTTAGTAAAATTTTGATCAAAATTTTTCTTTAGTAAAATTTTGATCAAAATCATTCGTTAGTAAAATTTTGATCAAAATTTTTCTTTAGTAAAATTTTGATCAAAATTTTTCTTTAGTAAAATTTTGATCAAAATTTTTCTTTAGTAAAATTTTGATCAAAATTTTTCTTTAGTAAAATTTTGATCAAAATTTTTCTTTAGTAAAATTTTGATCAAAATTTTTCTTTAGTAAAATTTTGATCAAAATTTTTCTTTAGTAAAATTTTGATCAAAATTTTTCTTTAGTAAAATTTTGATCAAAATTTTTCTTTAGTAAAATTTTGATCAAAATTTTTCTTTAGTAAAATTTTGATCAAAATTTTTCTTTAGTAAAATTTTGATCAAAATTTTTCTTTAGTAAAATTTTGATCAAAATTTTTCTTTAGTAAAATTTTGATCAAAATTTTTCTTTAGTAAAATTTTGATCAAAATTTTTCTTTAGTAAAATTTTGATCAAAATTTTTCTTTAGTAAAATTTTGATCAAAATTTTTCTTTAGTAAAATTTTGATCAAAATTTTTCTTTAGTAAAATTTTGATCAAAATTTTTCTTTAGTAAAATTTTGATCAAAATTTTTCTTTAGTAAAATTTTGATCAAAATTTTTCTTTAGTAAAATTTTGATCAAAATTTTTCTTTAGTAAAATTGTGATAAAAATTGTTCTTTAGTAAAATTTTGATCAACATTTTTCTTTAGTAAAATTTTGATCAACATTTTTCTTTAGTAAAATTTTGATCAAAATTTTTCTTTAGTAAAATTTTGATCATAATTTTTCTTTAGTAAAATTTTGATCAAAATTTTTCTTTAGTAAAATTTTACTTTAGTAAAATTTTGATCAAAATTTGTCTTTTGTAAAATTTTGATCAAAATTTGTCTTTTGTAAAATTTTGATCAAAATTTGTCTTTAGCAAAATTTTTATTAAAATTTGTCTTTAGTAAAATTTTTACAAAAATTTGTCTTTTGTAAAATTTTGATCAAAATTTGTTTTTAGTAAAATTTTGAACAAAATTTGTTTTTAGTGAAATTTTGAACAAAATTTGTTTTTAGTAAAATTTTGAACAAAATTTGAATTAAGTAAAATTTTGAACAAAATTTGAATTAAGTAGAATTTTGAACAAAATTTAAATTTAGTAAAATTTTGAACAAAATTTGAATTCAATAAAATTTTGGACAAAATTTGTCATAAGTAAAGATATGATCAAATTGTGTCTTTAGTAAAATTTGGATCAAAATTTGTCTTTAGTAAAACTTAGATCAAAATTTGTCTGTAGTGAAATTTTAATCAAAACTTGTCTTTAGTAAAATTTGGATCAACATTTTTGTTTGGTAAAATTTTGATTATAATTTGTTTTTAGTAAAATTTTGATCAAAATTTGTCTTTAGTAAAATTTGGATAAAAATTGTCTTTACTGAAAGTTTGAAAATGTAACCATGTTTTTTTGTTGCATTTCTTTCCCAATGTGCACTATCAGATAAAGGTTGTAAGAAATACATACAAAATAAATAGTTGACCTGAAATCTGTGAGCGTTTAACATTTCAATGCCAAGAAGTATTTTGTGCCAGCTTTTTCATTTATTCCAACTTCCGTCAATTTACATTCACTTTTAAAGACTTGTCTCTTAACATGCCAAAATCATTCTCCTAATACCCTTCGTTCTGTAAGTGAAATGGTTGTACATTTTACATTAATAGTCAAATTTAAAGTTCTGGCACTAGAACTCTTAAGATATTCAGCGATTGCTCTTCTGTTTAATTAGAATTAATGAAATTTAATTGAAATTGTTGTCGTAACTTTAATTTTAAACAATTGGAGATAAAGATTTTTATTTGCAACAAAAACGTCTTATTCAGATTAAAGCTGTGATTTCGGTGGAAGTGTTTATTTGCGGAATAGATAAAAAAATTAAAGTAATGAATTCGAATATAGTCATTATTGTTTTTATATGATTCTTGGAGTTTTTGTATTTAGATATATAAATATTTTACATTTTAATTCAACGATTTTTAACACTGAGATAAGTAATGAAATCTTAAAAGTTATAATATAAAATAATTGCAAATTAAATTTCGCATGTTATAAAACTATGGACTTATATGTATATTAATATTCATAATGTGAAATAATTTAAAATTAAAAAAAAGTATTTGAAACCAACCTGTGCAAAAAATATGTTATCATTTTTATTAAACTGATATAAATTCCCTATTTAATAACAGCAAAAATCATTCACAATATCTTTCATAACTAAAAAAATCCATATTAAAGGCAAAGACCTTGATGAGGTGTTCAAAGTATATTCATACATATTTAACATTTCACTTGATTTTTATTCACCCTTCGCTTAAGCTATTTCCCTCAATTACAAAAGTTGTTAGACTTTTTCAAGAATGCACATTAATGTCTATTCGTATTAGCAAATTATCATATGTATTTATGTTGTTGCCAACTACCCAGCTGGAAAATTTTCAAGGTCCCGTTTCGAAATATATTTGCGATATTCCAGTTACAAATTTTCGGTACGATGTTATTAGGTTAGCGCTGAAGTTTGAATTGTATATAAATATTAGTCTTCCACTAACCTCTAACTAATCGACTAAGAAACATTTTCTTAATAGTTTTAACATTGTGGCTAGTAGCTCATATAATGCTTGTGATCATTATGATAACAAAACTTATAAAAGAGTTCCAGGATAGCACAACCACTACCCAAGCTTGTAGTGTCTAAAAATGTATTCAACTTATTATTTAGTGATCATGCTGTTAAAAGGGTTGTTGCAGATCTCAATATTTCTCATGGGTCGAAGTCATAACCGCTTCGGCCAAGAAGCAATACATTTCGACCATAGCTCTTCCATTAGCAGGCCTCTTAGTAGTTTTTTTTTGAAGGTAAGAGTAATAAAACTTATAACACAGTACGACAAAATCAAAATTTTTTGAGTACACATGAGTAATGTTAACAGAATATGAAAATAGGCTTAAAATAAAGAAATACGTGTCTCGGTGTTTTGCTGTAGCACGTCAGAAAATTTAAGCGTCCTCTAGCGAAAAAAATGTTGTTTTTAATAAAAACAAATCCAAATTTAATTCTATTTTCAAAACTGGCTCAAGCATTTAAATCGGTTCACCCATTCTATTTTTTAAAAACTTTTTATAATAGCCCAGCAAAACTTTAGTAATGGCAAGTACTCTGATAACTGGTTGCCTTGTAACGACTACAACATACCATCCGAATAAATAATAAGTTATTACAGAAGTACTTATTTGTAATTAAGATGGTAATTTAAACTGAATGGCCCCGGTTCAAATCCCACCAAGGGCAACATTTTTTTTTAGTTTTTTTTATTAAAAGAGTCTTTTTAAATGATTTTTGAATTTTAAGAACTTAAATATTATCTTCTGTAAAAAAAAATTTGTAAAACTAACTCACGTTAATGAAAAAATACCATCATGAGTAAATTTTGATTATGTAGGAGATGTTGAATAGCAAACACGATTCTAATTGGTCTTAACTTGGTAAGCCCAACTTATCTGGGTCATCCTTCATCTCAACTGTGGACACACACCTCCTCATGGTATCACCCGGGGAACTAGTTTAACACCCATTAATATTGTGAGTTAACATGTTCCGAGAGTTGTCCCATAAGATCGATAAAAATGGCTTAGGATTACGGGCTAGTAACCCTCTCTTGAAAAAAAAATACAATGAAGAGGATAAAATTAGAATTGAAATGTCCCACTACCTAATGTTAGAGGAGGATGTCCGAAGCTTCGATAGAAAGACCAAGTAGAGGAACATTTTTCAAAGCTTAGCCTATAAAACTAAAGAATATTCGCACAAGATCGAAATCCATGGAATTCTAAAATATGCTCGGACTTTGACCTTAACGGGTTGTAACATTTAAGTAAGTAAGAGTCAATCTTATGTAAAAACTTATACAAAAAAGAAGATTTAAATTGTTAAAGTTATAAAATAATTTTAAAAAAGTTTTAAAATAATTACAAAAAATCGTATAAAAATATTTTTCCAAAAATTACAACAAAGCAAAAAAAAAAGCAGGGAAAAACAAAGTTATTTTCACATGATTTTGGATCTAAAAATAAAAATTGTTTATATTAATTATAAGCTGCTAAGTTTTCAACATATGAAGTAGCTCAGTGGAAGAGTCTCTGCCTAGCAGTCGGAGGGTCTGGGTTCGAGCCCCCATGGGATCATAAAAAAAAATTTTGTATTTCGTTTAAAAATATATGTTTTTAATAAAACAACAACAAAAAAGTTGTTGCTGTTGTTGTTGTTTCTTTCAAATTGCTTACCCAAGTCATTACTTTTCTGCAATTGGTAAGTACTTGCCTCCAATGACATCCCCATGTTAATGTAATGACTTAAACAGCGAATGAGTAAGTAGTTCGTGTTCAATAGTTTAACTGTTTAAGTCATTATTTGGTAATGAAAAGTTTTACTGGGAGTATTACGTTACAAGTGAAAGTTTTAGAGAAATTTATGAAATATATTTTTTTATATAGGCGGGGTTACTCCCACTTTAAATATCAAAAAAGTTCATATCCAGCATTAACCGCCGGAGATGCAATAAAACATGGCGAAAATTTTAGAAATATCGGCTAGGTAGCCGAGACACATATTTCTTTATTTTAAGACTATTTTCATATTCTGTTAACATTTCTCATGTGTACCAACCACTGTCGTACTGTGTAAACAGAGCCAACAAATCTGCATTTTTTGAAGTGATGGAAAATATAGGTAACTGGTCGACTATCACGAGTCGAACAACTTACGAAACAACCGGCAGTATTGATTTCTGATTGTAACAGCCGAAGCACCTACAATTTTATCAAAAAGGTGTTAACGGGTGATCTGTTTGTAGATCTAGGCCAAGAAAAAGAACAACTTTCACTGGATGAGTCTACGAATCCTCAGGTCTAAGTGAAGTAGAGTCTAAGAAGTAGAGCGATACAGTTAAAAATTTGAGGTTATCATGAGAACCTTGAACCTTGATGTTACACACGAAACGATTTATTTGGACAAAAAGATTTATTAATCTATTCCAATTTCAGTTGTGCCAAAACGCTTTTGTTTTTCTTTTTCTTATGGTCGTTGGAGACCTCCTAGTACAAAATTCATGCGAGGAGCAAATGAATGATGTCTACAGCTATTTCTTATGAGGCTCGATCTAAAGAATAATTTACATACGAGTATCTTTGTAAGCTTCCTTTCATGAATTCAAACTTTGTGTTGTTAAAGTTAAGATGATTTTTCCAATACTTCTTTAACCCTAACTGTACTGATAACATTTTTATACGTAGACTCCTGATAAGGGTACCCGGGTACCCGTGAATACTAATTTTTCAGTTACGATTAAAATATTCCGCGAAATATATTTAGACTAACTGCAATGGATAATTTGAATAGTTCTTTACAGAAAATGGAATTAACATTAAATGTTTACTAGAAGAATTCAGAAGATATAACAGCTTTGAAATTGTTACCTTTGCATGGCTATTAATCTGAAATCAAATCTCAAAACACATAAAGTGCATGATGGTTGCCAAAGGCCAATATGTAATACACATAACCAAACTATTGCTTCACGCTTAACAGAATTGTAATTTTCTAAAGTTTATCTATTATAAAAGTGCAAAGTTAAGTTGTGAAATTATTAATTAAATGCACACATTTTAAACTAAAATAAAAAATAGAATCATATCCATTACTTTTTTATATATATAATGCCTTAATTTTCTTACTGGTACCCGGGTACCCTTATCAGGAGGGTTAGGAATATTTGACTTTCGGTGAATCCACAGCCTAAGCCAAAAACTTAAGAAAATAAATAGTTTTAGGAACTTACAAAACCTCAATTTTGTATCATTTATCGTTAAAGAGATATTTGACTTTAAAGTTCGTTCGGGTACCCAGGTACCCGTGTCAGGAGTGTTAGGGTTAATGAAAGAACCTTATTTTCATCATAAAGATGATATGGTGAGGTAATTAGCAGGCAGCCTGTGAATGCTTCTAAGGCTGCATTCTGGCAGCACTTTTTGTTTCTTTAAGAAAAGAACACTCAGGCAAATACTGCCTATACAATTTTGTATAGAGCACTATAGACACGATTAGATTTGAGGCTTATGGATAACAGAAGGGACTATAGATACGAATTGAGTTACCTTTTTTGGAAAGGAGGTACTAAAAAGATGAAAATAGAAACAAATTTATATTATTCAACATGTCATGTATATTGAGATTGTCGTTCCGTTTGTAATTTCCTTAATATTGGCCCAAAAATGAAAAACGATAAATATTCTGAATCCTTATGAACGATTCAGCGATGTCTGTCTGTCTGTCTGTCTGTATGTCTGTCTGTCTGTCTGTCTGTCTGTCTGTCTGTCTGTCTGTCTGTCTGTCTGTCTGTCTGTCTGTCTGTCTGTCTGTCTGTCTGTCTGTCTGTCTGTCTGTCTGTCTGTCTGTCTGTCTGTCTGTCTGTCTGTCTGTCTGTCTGTCTGTCTGTCTGTCTGTCTGTCTGTCTGTCTGTCTGTCTGTCTGTCTGTCTGTCTGTCTGCCTGTCTGTCTGTCTGTCTGTCTGTCTGTCTGTCTGTCTGTCTGTCTGTCTGTCTGTCTGTCTGTCTGTCTGTCTGTCTGTCTGTCTGTCTGTCTGTCTGTCTGTCTGTCTGTCTGTCTGTCTGTCTGTCTGTCTGTCTGTCTGTCTGTCTGTCCGTCTGTCTGTCTGTCTGTCTGTCTGTCTGTCTGTCTGTCTGTCATTTGACCATAGCTCCCGTATAACCTCGCCTACGCTAATCGCTTATTTGCTAGTAAATAACAAACTATAATGGCTATGATTATAAAATTTGGTATATAGAAGTTTTTCATAAGCTTTATACAGCATGTAAAATTTCATCAAAATCGGTTTACATTTAGTCATAGCTCCAATACAAAAAACTTACGGAAACAGCCAAAATTTTACCTAAAATACACTTAAATGCCAATAAATCTAAAACTATAACAGATATAACCACTAAATTTAGTACGAGGTGGTCGTATGTCGATGCCAATGAGTATGCAAAATTTTGTCATAATCGGTCACCATTTGACCATAGCTCCCATATAAAGAACTTACGGAAACACAAAAATACAAAAAGAAAAGGGGGTTTATGTCCGTCTTTCCGTCAGATAAAAGCACCATAGCGCCTTAACGAAAAGGGTTACAGCAACAAAATTTTACAAAAGGAAGTCGTATGTGAATGCCAGCCAGTGTGCAAAATTTTGTTACGATCGGTCACCATTTGACCATAGCTCCCGTATAAAAACTTACGGAAACACAAAAATACAAAAAGAAAACACGGTTTATGTCCGTCTTTCCGTTAGAGAAAAGCGCGATAGTTCCTTAACTATAAGAGCTATGTTATAGAAATTGTGTGCTGAAAATGGGTAAAATCGGTTCACATTTAGTTAGAGCTCCCATATAACCCTGCCCCGGGAATCACATTTATGCTAATAAATTGAATAAAATATTAAAATCTATGACTACTAAATTTAGAACAGTGAAGTTTTGTGCAACTTTCAGTTAGTACGTCAGATTTTATAGAAATCGGTCCATTTTTGACCATAGCTTTCATATAAAAACCGCTCCCGGTAACCACTAAAATGCCACAAACGCCAGTTAAAAGCTATTAAATTATAAACTATGTCAGTTATGGCCACTGAATTTTGCACAAATAAACTTTGTACTAATACCAGCCAGTATATTAAATTTTGTAACAATCGGTCAACATTTGGCTGTAGTTCTTATATATATAACATTCCCTTTTTATATCTTCAATCAAAAAGATTTGGAGGTACATTCAGTATATTAAGATTGCATCTACGAAATTAGATAGCTATCAATCAATGTTAGGTCCAGACTTTATACACGGCAGATGCATTAGGAACTTCTAACAAAATATATGAACCTGCCGTGTTGCTATCAACATGTTTATGGCACAACGAAATAGCTTATTAATGTAAAACTATATTCGGTTCCATAACATTTTGTTCAAGGTAGATACTTGGAAAACCACTTAGATACTTTTAAATGTTGAACTATAGTTACTATACCACTGCAACCGAATTTAGTCCAAATATATTACCAACAATACCACATTTGGTCAACATTTTGAATTACCTGCACTCTCGTACATCTTGATGGTGGGTATACAAGATTCGGCACAGCCGAATATAACACTCTTACTTGTTTGTTCTACAGCCATTTTATATTTTTTTTTACGTGCTATTGCTATAGGCTTACCCCGACCGAGGACCGAATTCAGGTTGAATATGATATGTAATGCTTAGTAGTCGATAATGCCTTAGCACGATTGTTTCTTCAAACATTTCCATTTTTTTATACATCGCAATTTGTATGCGATTATCGTGATATATTTATGTTTATGAAGTAAATAGTCTGTCAAGTGTTATTACTATATATAACTGCGCGTCTGGAGAACTGGAGCAATTATCCATTATCTGAGAGGGGGCATCATAATTTTTTCTATTCCACAAAAAACGCACGTTTTTGAGCTTACCCAAAAAATGAGTGCCAAAGATCATGGTAAGCTCTACAAGGGTTCCGATATCGGGATGTTAACCAAGCGGAATTTAGAGTTTATAGAGTTCCAACTCCGTGTCTCCTGTTTTGACAGTAATACTATGAGCTTCAATATGTTGGTCACTGCTATCATGACGAGAAAATAGTACTCTTTAATGCATGCATAAGTTGTAGGCGAAAAATGTCATCGTAACTTGTGGTGTAATTTTTTTTTGGAGGACGTTATACCCGCTACAACTTTGCACACTGGAGTTGTTCTTCCGTTGTGAATTATAAACCACTGAAAATACGATGTTATGGTTATACATGGATCTCGTTATATCTATTATCTTGCCTTGGAGGCCGTATACTTTTAGTTACATACATTCCAAGCTTCTTTGTCATTAGACCCCACATAGGCAGAACATGAATGCTACGAATTGGGTCGAAAGAAGCATAAGATATTCTTGCTACCTATACCACCTATATCTGATCTTAATCAATTTCTTTATCTTATACATCATTATTCCATGCTCATAGAACTTTTGGCCTTTATCTGCAAAAAAACTGAACAAAGTGCGGTTTTATAGCCTTGTCACTATCAAAAATTTTACCATTTAAGGAGTTTTACAGAGACGGAAACAAATGAAAGTCTGACTGTGCAAGGTCAGGTCTAAATAAAAAAATCACTGCCAAGCTCTCTCAGTTTTTTTTTACCAATTTTTCCCCTGCTTGTTGGTTGTATTCAATTTATCCAGTTGTTCACAGTAGACAACCGAAGCTCAAAATATACCACTCTCACCAAACTGACAGCATAATTTGCTTTTGTGAATATCCGCCTTTGAAGTGGTTTGTGGTGCTTCATCATTCATGGACCATGATAGTTTTCGATTGACGTTGATGTAAACAATCCATTTTTTTTTCTCCAGTTATGATTCGCTTTAAAAATGGTCATATTTATTGCGTTTTAGATGCATATCACAAGCGTTGAAATGGTTTGAATGAATTTTAATTTATGTGTTACCCAAATATCTAGTTTTTTATCAGTCCAATATGTCGTATATGGTTATGAGCGATTGATTTTGGTTTATATAACTTCTTCTCCAATCTCACGCTCAAGACAATACGACTCGAATATACCATAATATTGTTATCATAAACTGCACTTGACTGACCTAAAGCTGGCTTATATTTTAGTGCAAAATCTTCCGAATGGAATTTGATAAACCAAGTTCGACACTATGTTTCTTTTAAGGCTTTGTCACCAACAAATCACGTAACTTTTTAGCAACCTGCACTGCGTTTTTTCCTTTAAGGAAATACTAAAGTAAAATATGACGAAAATATTGTGAACCGCCGTGGTATAGCAGGTTAGTCATCCTCCTAGCATACCAGAGGTCCCAAGTTCAATCCTCGGTCAGACTCACTTGAAAAAAATAATTTTTCAAGAAAGCTCATAACTCAGCTAGCCACTGGGTGTTGAGTATTGGGCTATGTTAAACTTCTCTAACTAATACATTTGCCGTTCGGAGCCGAAGTTAAAAAGTAGGTCCCTTCCAATGAGTCTAAAACTAGAATCGGATTTTGCTCATTGTCTGAGAGAAGTGCCACTTGTTCCATTTCGAATGTTGTCGTGGAAATTATGACGAAAATGTTCTTTTGTGGGCTCCAAATTAAAATTGACCTCAAACAAACAAATATTAACAAAATTACGAGCACTTCTTTCGGGTGCGAGCGGGCTCGAACATAGAAAAACAAATAAACATACATTCGATTAAAAAATTGTCTATAGAAAATTTTTGAATAATGAAAAATTTTCTATAGAAAATTTTTGAATAAATTTTTCTATAGAAAAAATTAGAAATTTTTCTATAGAAAAAATTAGAAATTTTTCTATTGAAAAAATTAGAATTTCTTCCATAGAAAAAATTAGAAAGTTTTCTATAGAAAAAATTAGAAATTTTTCTGTAGTAAAATAAAAATTTTTGTATAGAAAAAATTAACAGTTTTTCTTTAGAAAAAATTATTTTTTTTTAGAAAAAATTAATTTTTTTTTTAGAAAAAAAATAAAAAAAAAATTATAGAAAAAAATTAGAAAACATTAAAAATTTTTCTATAGAAAACATTAAAAATTTTTCTATAGAAAAAATTAAAACTTTTTCTATAGAAAAAATTAAAAATTTTTCTTTAGAAAAAATTAAAAATTTTTCTATAGAAAAAATTTTAAATTTTTCTATAGAAAAAATTTTAAATTTTTTCTATAGAAAAAATTTTAAATTTTTCTATAGAAAAAATTTTAAATTTTTCTATAGAAAAAATTTTAAATTTTTCTATAGAAAAAATTAAAAATTGTTCTATAGAAAAAATTTTAAATTTTTCTATAGAAAAAATTTTAAATTTTTCTATAGAAAAAATTTTAAATTTTTCTATAGAAAAAATTAAAAATTTTTCTTTAGAAAAATTAAAAATTTTTCTTTAGCAAAAATTTAAAATTTTTCTATAGACAAAATTTTGAATTTTTCTATAGAAAAAATTTTAAATTTTTCTATAGAAAAAATTTTAAATTTTTCTATAGAAAAAATTTTAAATTTTTCTAAAGAAAAATTTTAAATTTTTCTAAAGAAAAAATTTTAAATTTTTCTATAGAAAAAATTAAAAATTTTTGATTGAAAAATTAGGGTTAATCAGGCTTGAGTTCATTTTTAATTTTCAAATTATTAATTTTGAAAATTTGAAAGTAATAATGTGGAGAAAAACTGAAAAAATTATTTTGAACGCGGCTAGTGGATTGCAATTTCTGTCCCGCCACAGGACGTCATCAGCACTTAGCGCCCTCGACCACAGTCGAGTTATCAAATTGCAGAGATAATCATCAATTTAACTCATTGAGTTTGATCGAACATCAATACGTTTAATTGATTGTGTATTCTCCTATTACTTGTTTTGCTCGATCTTTTCACTTGCCGTTGGCATGTAGAGAAGAACAAGACTTTTTGGTTTGATGCTATTTATAGAATAGTAACAGTGTTCACATATGTAAGTAAATTACATGAATGTATGTGTAAGTAAATGCAACGTGCCCTTTGCTTTTTAATTATTTGGAATTAATTATTCGAACTTTAAATTGAATTAATTGAAAAATTAGGATTAATCAGGCTTGAGTTCATTTTTAATTTTCAAATTATTAATTTTGAAAATTTAAAAGTAATAATGTGGAGAAAAACTGAAAAAATTATTTTGAACGCGGCTAGTGGATTGCAATTTCTGTCCCGCCACAGGACGTCATCAGCACTTAGCGCCCTCGACCACAGTCGAGTTATCAAATTGCAGAGAATTCAATTTAACTCATCAATTTAACTCAAAGATCGAGCAAAACAAGTAATAGGAGAATACACAATCAATTAAACGTAGTGATGTTCGATCAAACTCAATGAGTTAAATTGATGATTATCTCTGCAATTTGATAACTCGACTGTGGTCGAGGGCGCTAAGTGCTGATGACGTCCTGTGGCGGGACAGAAATTGCAATCCACTAGCCGCGTTCAAAATAATTTTTTCAGTTTTTCTCCACATTATTACTTTCAAATTTTCAAAATTAATAATTTGAAAATTAAAAATGAACTCAAGCCTGATTAATCCTAATTTTTCAATTAATTCAATTTAAAGTTCGAATAATTAATTCCAAATAATAAAAATTTTTGTATACAAAAATTAAAAATTTTTTTTCTAAAAAAAAATTTGTAAAAAAATTAATTGAAAATTTTTAAAATTGAAGGAAATTTTTTAAAATTTTTAAAGAAAAATTTTACTTCGAAAATTTCGAACTATTGTAGAACAATTGTCACCCTAATGCAAATCCTTTGTAACTTCTTCCTTGTTTTATACAATTTTTATCAATTCTTTTTGTGAGAAATATAACAAATATTAGCTTAACCCTTTTCTCTGTGACTTAAAACAATTCACTTTTAGAACTGACCGAGTAGGTTTAAAAGTAATAAACTGGACTTTCTGGCTTTTTAATAAGCTACAATACAAAGTATAAATTGTGCGATTTTTGGAAAGATAATAATAATAATTAATAATTTTTTATTATCCTTGGACTAACTTGAACTAGAAAAAGACTTGTATTGAATTTTTAACAGTAATTACTAGGCAATAACCTTCATAGTCATCGGTAGTATGTTCACATTTGTGCGTTTGGTTTGAGCTGAGCTGAGCCATGTTACAAACAGTCAGTGCTCACTCATTCACTCAGTCGTATATTGAATCATTTGTGTATCACTTGCACCGCAGAAGAAGAAAATTTTGTATGGCTGTCTAATGAGTTTTTCCAATTCACATGAATACTTATTGAAAGGGCTTTAATACTGAGGGACTGACTGGCATCTTCTTGCAGTTGTTTCTTTAGTATACAAGTATTTTTTGCAAAGAATTTTTTTCGTGATTATTAAAGAACTTGTATGTTTAGATTATTACTTAGCATGAGGGGATGGGATTACATAATGGGACAGTGGGGCAAAGCTAATGAAAATAGATAATTCAAAGCATGTAGATACTGCTTCTGTTGTAGTTTTTATATATTGTATATATTTAACTATAAATAAACAAGTTTTTGAAATATTTTTTCACTTTTTTGCTGCACTGTATTAATCTTTATGTTTGCATTGTCTAGGGAAATGTTGAAAAATATTGCTGCCGTTGCTGCCACTGATTACATGTCAGCCAGCTGCTTTTGTTGACACTGCAACATTACCAGCTGCTGCATAATCATCAGTATTAACGTAGTCTGATAGTAGTGGCTGCAAAAGTATGTAGTCGTACAGTAATGAAGTACATATAATAAACCAGCCCTTCTCTAAAAGGATTATTAAAATGTTAGCAATTAGCTTTCGATTAATAAGTAACCTAAATCAAACGTTAGGAGGTACGGGACTAATGATATTAATATACTAAAATAAAACAATTGATCAAAGTTTTAATCCAAAAAGTTAAGGAATGCACTTAATATGCATAGTCACACATACACTTTACCAAATAGACACATAAAAACTAGGAGGGCTCCATTTCCATATAAATTAATAAAAACTTTTGCGGCACATCCTGAAAATAAAGTTTAATTGATTTCAAGAAACTATCTTAAAAATTGTTGTATTAACATTTCCTAACCCAGTTTGAACCTGGTAAGACCTATCAACATATGCTGAAATCTAAATTTTCAACTATTATTAGGAAAAGGAAAACCTGTTCACACCTTCAGAAGGTAGAGGCAAAAGGAAGTTGCCATTATTAAGACCAGGTGCCCATAAAAAAATGTTGTCTTCCTAGGTCAATGTCCTGAGGTGGCGCACAGGACATTTATTTCTAGTACCCATTTGTATGGGGCAAAATGGGACTTTTTTCGGATTTTGGCAAATTTCAACCAATAGAGATATATTTTTTGCAAAACTAATAATTGAATATAGAAGACAACTAAATCAGCTTTCATTAGAGTAGTAAAAAAGTAAAATCCATAAAGTAGCTTTTAAGTTATTGCAATTTGCCACAGAAAATTCGTATTCTTTTCAACGCGCCTTAGGATATGCAGCAAAAAAATTAACTTTAGAGTACAGAAATTATAAAGTAAGACTTTCCTTAACGTTTTAAGACTTATAAGTATTTAATAGTTGAAATATGATTAAAGTTACATTGTTTTTTTCATACTGGAAAATGGTACTTTTTTTAAGGGCCGTTTCAAAACTCACTTTTTAAGTTTAAGAAAATTTTGTTAAATAAATATTTAAAATTTCAAAATTTTTGATCGGCTTGTTGAAATATACAGATGTGGTCATAAAATCCAAAAAAGTTGAGTCTGATATCTCATGTGGTTTCGTCATACCTGCGACTTGAAATCGTAAAATTTCGCAAAAAAAGTAAATTTTTGGACATTATTTAAGTAAATTTTATGTAAGTCTTCTTTTTGACAAAACTAATACTGAATTTTATTGCCCAGTCATTGAGAAATGTCCACTAAAACTTTCTTTGATATTGGGTGAGCTTAACCCTTTTTTTATCGGGGTCAAATGTCAAAATTTGGGTTTTTAATGGCGAAATGTTGTAAATTTAATGGCGAATTTCGATCAAAATTAATAAAAATAGTTACTTTTTGGGAATGGTATATTGTTTTATTAAAAATATTTTATTTAACCCTTAACAGACATGGGGACTAAAATGACCCACATTTTTTTTTCGAAAATTTAAGTGTTTGGTTTTTTTTAGTGATTAATTTTATTAAATCTGTTTTCATCACATTTAATGGCGAATTTCGATCAAAATTAATAAAAATAGTTACTTTTTGGGAATGGTATATTGTTTTATTAAAAATATTTTATTTAACCCTTAACAGATATGTGGACTAAAATGACCCACATTTTTTTCGAAAATTTAAGTGTTTGGTTTTTTTTAGTGATTAATTTAATTAAATCTGTTTTCATCACTTAAGCTTTAAAACAATTTTGGGGGCTTCAAAATAAAAAAAGAACTTGGGTCATTTTAGTGCTGATGTCTGTAAAGGGTTAAATAAGATCAACGAATTTTAACCCAGGCGTATCGAATTTCAATAAAAGTTGTTTTTCGCTCCTTCCTAATATTGAGTCTATATTGTTTCGGATTTAGAATTGAACAACATGTATAAAAAAATAATTTCTGTGCCAATATATAATAATGGCTTATGTCGAAATTTCGTCTAATGTCGAAATTTCGTCTAATAACAGTTTTTTCATTTTATACTTGAAATTTAACTGCATGATAGAACTTGATGAAGATAATAAGAATATGTTGTAAAATGAAAAAAACAATTATGTCTACTTAAGCCATAATTATTTATTGCCACAGATTTGTATGCAACGTAATATACATAATATGTTCTACGATGTTCATAATTATTCTATCCATAAGTCGGTGAAATGCAAAATCTGCTACAGTATAGCCTCATTTCGTTAAAGTATACCGAGTAATCCAAGATATTCGATTTCGCGAAGCTCTGTATTCGTTAACAAATATTTCTGAGATAGTTTCTTAAAGTCGACCAAACTTTATTTGTAAGGGGTAACCGAAAAATTTTCACATCGAGCATCTCTAATACATACTCTAAGTACATGTCAATGTAGTGAAAATTTTACACAATTCAGGAGGGAAAACTATTTTTACATTGCCGCAGAAATCAACAACATTTTATGTGAAATATACGTGAATTTCAGCGTTAATTTCAAATTATTAAAACTAATAAGATGATACTACATAATAGCGAAAATTGTAATCAAATTATTTAAATACTACATGTTTTTAAATCATTTGAATCGAGAGAATTAGTTGAGAAAGTATTTTTGCAATTTTTATAGAAAATATTGAAAAATATTTGAAATTTAAAAATTTTTGGTTGAAAATTAATAGCTTGTTTAAAATGTAATAGTTTCTTTTAACATTTGTAACTTTGGAACTGTTCACAAATTGCATAACACATTTTATTAGAAATACGCATACGAAATTCCTCTAGCGTAACAAAAGTCGTATCACTTCCCCCCTTAGAGCGTTATGTAATTAGTGAACAACCCCTTAATGTGTATTTGCTAAAATTTTCACTATTGCATTAAACAAGCAGACAACAGCAGGATACACGAACACCGACTACAAAAGTCGCTGGCTGCAATCGTCGCCTCGTAGTCAGCTACTTAATTATTTTGACGGCAGCTACATTTCGAAACAGCTGTTTATGAGTGGAGCCAATATCGCGTTTATAAGATGGATAAAATAACGATTTAAATTTTGATTTTATTAATTAACCTCCGATATTAACGGTATAGTATGTCTATTAGGGTTATAGCTTTTCGCAATTTTTGCGAATATCAAATACTTCATCGTATAGTCACATAGACAATAAAAAAATATTAAGAAATGTATTACTTTTTTGCGATCGTTAAAAAAGTTCCCGCACCAAACGCGATGAAGTTTTGATTTTAAATTTTTCTCCTAAGTATAAAAAATTGCCATTTAATAAAAAAATTTTAATTTTTTCTATTTATTCCATGAATAAAACAAGATCTTTTCATTTGTATGAAAAAGGGCCGAAAAAATCGCGATATTATGGAAATTAAAAATAAACAAAAATTTGGGGAGCTTTAGAAAATGCATTTGGTGCGGAAAGTTTTTTGGCCAAAATGGTCTAAAAAATTGTTTTAACTATCAGTACTAAATTGCCCATCACGTGGTGGGATGAAGAAAGTTTGCTCAAAATAAGTTATAACCCTAACAGTGTTGCCACCAACCAAATGTTAAACAAGTAAGAGTGGTATATTCGGCTTTGCCGAATCTTGGATACCCTTCACCAATGGTGTTGCAAAAGTACTTAATGTAATTCCTAGCAAAATTTGGTTATACTAGTATTATATGCAAAGAGTCTTTAAAATTAAGAGTCGGAAAAAGAAAAGCTTTTCGGTGGCGTCATCATCTAGAATAGTTATGCACCCAAAGGTTAGGTTGGGCAGGTGACTGATGTCTAGGGAAGCTTCACTTGGGTTTTTAAGTGGTCCCTTTGTGAAAGATAATGATTACTAGACTACAAGTAGAGAATGCATATTTAAGCCAGCCAGTAGCTTCGAAATAAAATAGACACATATTTTACGAACATTTAATAAAGTTCGATAGACCAGATAAACCATGCAGAAAAAATGCTTCAAAATGTAGATGCCCTTACATTTGCAATAGCACATCGATTTGATGAAGTTTAAGTATTCTGGCATGCATCCCACAGTGCCCAGTGAGGGTTGTGCACTTTAATTCGTACGAATTATCCAACTAGTTAAAGTTCTTGATTAGTTATGTAAAACTCTAAAATTAGCGGACTGATTTAGGTCAAAGCTTTAACAATGATAAGCCTTAAAATTATAGGGTATACACTCTTAGATTTAGATACATACGTGAAATATATAGCTTTTGAATGGATGGATATCAGCTTTTTCGGAAAAGTTATTAAAGATTTACTTATTTATCTGAAGTTAGTCAATTAATTAAAATGAACACTTCATCAATAATATTTGGGATGTATTGTTCTTTCGATCTGTCCGATGGATGTTTGGAAAGTTTTGCTCAAGTTCCTTGTGCAATTTTAATGTGATTTAATTTATCAGCATTAAATCGATTCTATGGGAGATTTCACTAAATGTGAATAGAGCTCGCCCATTTTCAATATCGAACTTTTCAAGAGATCAGAAATACTTTTGTCAAATATTGTCCCTCTAGAAAGTTTATTTTAGGCGCTATCGCCCTGAATATCAATATTGTACAACGTCTTTATACTAAATGTCATCATCGTATCTTAGGCGAAGTTATAAGGGATCAATTGTCAAACGTGAACGGATTTCTCCCAATTGCAATTTAAAAATTTTAATTTTCGTTGACATGTGAGATTCTTACATACATATGTAGGTTTTGAACGGATATCATGTAGTTAGCTGCATTTTTGTACTTCCTAGGAAGATTACCTATAGTTTGATATATAATACATTCTCAAATGTTATCATAATGTTCAAAAGTCAGACACAAAATTAAGATTAATGCAGAGTGTCTGTCTGCTAAAATCAGATTTGTGGAGCTCCTGGATTTAACACAAAATTTTAGGATATTGGGCCACCCTGAATTTTATCATTGTCGATCAAAACACCATCGCTTAAACGCTAAATTGTATCTACCACAAATTACCGAATGCATCAGGATTTAGGTAATCTCCTGCGAAGGACGCTATTAAAATTCATCAAAATAAACACCTGAGATATCGACAAAACAGGAACTCCAAAAACTTGACTACAACAGAAAAAATTACAGACAGGTAGACGGACGGACAAAAAAACAGACGGACGGACGGACGGAGGTCGCGAAATCGATTTTCCTGCCGATTCAAAGTTGATCGGTACAGTTTGAATGGTATTCGTAATCAGATTTGTGGAGTATAGATTTTAGAAAATCCTCACACAAAGAAAATCCTCAACAGACAGACGGACGGACAGACAGACAGACAGACATCGCTTATCGATTCTCCTCCCGATTCTGAGTCGATCGGTATAATTTTTATGGGGTCTACGATCACTAATAAAAAAATTACAAACGGAATCACAAACTTATAATACCCTTTCACTTATTGGTGAAGGGTATAATTACACATGGATCGTGCCAAAATTACACATGAAATTAGGAATTACACATGTTTTGAATTTAATTTAATTAATTTTTTTTTTTGTTAAAAATTAAAAAAAAATAGTTTGTAGTTTTTTTAATTAATGTTCATCGTTTTTTTATTTCATAACGCTTGAAAAGAAAACAATAAATGTATACTATTTCAAATCGTTACTTAGCACTTAAAAATAAACAAAATGAAATACATAACGACTATATTGAAAATCTTCCACTTCTTGTTTAACATTTTTTGTTTAGGATCAAAAATGGGTCCATTAAAAATGTTTGCAAAGTAGGAAACAAGGAATTCTTTAAATCAAAAACTTTTACTAAATAATTTTCGGGATCAAAGCCCAAAAGTTTCAAAAGCGAAAAGTGCATGTCAAGAGTTTGCAAAACGACATTGAAGAATGAAAATCTTTTTGTTAAACATATATGTCATTTTCTCCGAGAATGAAAATAAAGTTTTGAGAAAAACTAAAAAAAATTGAATGTTTTTCTCATTTTTATCGATTTTCCCAAGTTCGTTTTGAAAGTTTTTATAGCAAATAAGTTTTTTGTAAGAAATCTAACTCATTTCATCTTATTCTAAACCTTTTTAGGTACCAGAATCCACTCCTAACTCTAAACCCGTTTTTTGTTACACTAGGTTCCTTTTCTCGGAAAAGGTCACATATTATGGTTGAAGTTGAAAAGTTTGGGCAATTTTGGGATCAACAATATCCGCAATAATTATCGTCACTTAAATTAAATATTGTTTTAATTTGACGAATATAAAATTCTCGAAAATCATGAAGTATGTATAACTTTTTTCCCGAATTAGAGATTGTTGTCAAAGTTTCATGAGCAGCAATACCAATATATCATATTTTTTAATAAACATATATATTTTAATCTGAATGGTTGATTTCCCATAAGCACTGGTATTTTAAAACATACATTTTTATGTAGTTAGAATAAAAACTTTGCATTATATGAATTATTTCGATTTCGAATGGGACGCACATAAATTTATTTTTTAAAATGCAAGTTTTGAAAATTGTTAGAATTCAAAAATGACAAAAATTGAAATTACACATGAATTACACATGCAGCCAATTATACATCGGCTACACATGAAAATAAAAATTACACATGATATGTGTAATTACACCTTAAGTGGCAACACTGAACCCTAATGTCTATATCAAAAAAATTGTTATGGGCATTTTAAATTTCAAGAATTATACGGCATAACTTTAGAAGTTTATATCCGATATTAACTTGTTTGGTATCAGACAAAAGCTATTTTTCAAATGATATATATATTCTTCCGAGTTATAATGAATTAAGAGCTCATGTACTAAAAACCATGATAAAAGAAATTAGTAAGGTATAACCGTTCTCTCTTTTGTCAGTCATATTAACTTTCTGACGTTTGATCGAATTATTATTTTCTTTTCTCAAATTATGCTACCATACTACTTTTGAAAATCCCAGTTTCTGTTTGCTATTATACTATAAACACAATCACGACTGCAGGCTACGGGCTACAACCTGTTAAAATTAGAATACATTCATTCAAATAGAAATATTTTTTTTAAGCGTCGACATAGCCACACGACTACCGTTGTAGTTGTAGACAAAAAAAAATAAATACATTTTATATATAATATAAAAATGTATATTTATATAACTCTAACTCAATAAAAGTGAAATTTTACGCTCTCATAACTAACACGCTACACACGCTAAGTAGTTTATGTTATATAAAAGCCCAGTATATCCTGTATAAAATTCATTATATAAAAGACCATACTTATGTCTATATTATTTTAAGATATGCTCATTTTTATAAACAAAGTCGGTTGTAAAAAAACCTTTGAGTATATGAGCTCTTAATCTTTATAAATCGGAAGAATGTATATCATTTGAATGATACTTTCAGTAGCTTTTGTTTGTTATAACAGTTTATATCGGATATAAACTTCTAAAGTTATGTCGTATAATTTTTTAAATTTAAAAAGCCCATAATTCTCATACTATAAAAGATCACACCAAAATCTATCTATAAGAACATTTGAAGATACGTTTTTAAATAAAATTTTGGTGAAAATAAAATTTTCAATCTTAAAAAGAAGCTGAAGAAACTGTAACATAAATTATAAAACAATATGTTACACAAAAATACTTTAAAAATATTATGACAAAATTGAATTGTCTCAAGTCTTTTTTTCCTTGTGCAGGATCCGCTAAACTTTATAAAATAAGTTTTAACGAAATGTTTACAACACATTACACATTATAAGTTCAAAATTTCCTAATAATAATATTCCCATTTCTCACATGTGGCAACGACTTTTATAATTGTTTACAAAAAATAAATTTCAAATATTTCGCATTTACTTCAAAAATATTTTTTGTAAGAGAGAACGGTTATACCTTACAATTTTTTTGCCATGCTAAAAACTACATCTACAACAGAGGTCGGTAGTCGTGTAGCTGTGTCGACTCTAAAAAATTTATTCATATTTAAATGCGTGTATTCTAACTTTGACAGGCTGTAGCCCGTAGCCTGCTGTTGTCTATGTGTTTAATGCACATGTCGCAAGACTGAGGTTGTTGTCTGGGCATTTGATGACAATAAAATTTAACCTACATTTAATTACGAAATTATGTTTGTGGGTGTTTAGGCGCCTTATTAGAGAAAAAGCTTTATGCTACTTCAGTCTTCAGATTTTGACTAAACCTTCAACTCACGATCGAATAAAGACAAAGAGAAAAGGTGATACCTATGATGGGAATTCCTCTGAACTCGTTTTTGAGCTTTTCGTAAATCAAACTAAGAAAAATTCATTCTTATTCACAAGTGCAAGCTATAAAAAATTAACCCATTACAGGACAAGAATGCCATATAGCACTCAAATTTTTATGAAGTTTGAAGTAATTTTACAAGAAATATCAACTGATTTTGGATATGTTTTGAATATATCTTTATAATTTTGGTTGTTGTCGACCTATTTTTAACTATAGCAACTCACTGGCTTGGCTGCTGTTGATGTTATAGCAAGTTTTATTGAAGTCAGTGAGTATTTAAATTTTTATATATTTGAGAAGTTCTTGGTAGTACTGAGAAAAATAATGAGTTTCAAAATATAAAGCGCTATTTGGCACTCTTGCACACTAGTCTGAAAATGTATTTTTAGACTTAATCCAGAAAAAATATAGGAGTATTTGATAGAAATAGAGTCCGAGAGTAGAAATTTTGAAATATATGGATTCGAGTGAAAATTTTTTGTATGAAAGAAAATGTTTTTTCGAATTTTATAACTTTTTCAACGGAGTATTGTAACAATAGGTCTAAAAGTTTAGTTCTGAAAATCTTAGCCAAATCGGACAACGTTCTATGGGCGCATATCGGGTCCAAAGTTTTAGAGCCCATTTGCATGGTTAAAAATGGGTTATTTTTAATTTTTGAGAAATTTTAACCAAAACTAAACAATTTTTACAAAAATAAAACAGAAAACTAAAACAGCTTTATTTCAAATAGTCAAAAACCAAAATCCCTGAAGTAGTTTTGGAGTTATTCCATTTTTACCCTAAAAATGCATGTCCTTGAAAACGCGCCTAAGAATATGCACCAAAAAAGAAAAGAAATTTAAAAATTAGACATAATTTATCATTAAACGACTCGTAAGTATTGAATAGTTAGTTTAATTTTGCTTAAATATAATCGAATTTACTTAGTTTTTTACATATTGGAAAATGGTACATTTTTCTCAGGCCGGCTTCAAAAAACATTTTTTAATTTTTCGAAAATTTTGTTCAACAAATATTACAAATTTAGAAATGTGTTAAAACAGACAAATGGGAGAATAAAACTCAAAAAAACTTGGGTCGATATCTTGAAAAGTTCCGACGTACCTGAGACATAAAATTTAAGAATTTCGTGAAAATTAAAATTTTTGGGCCAAATTCTAGTAGATGCTCGGTAAATTTTACTTGTATAAAAAAAAATATTAATATTATTGCTTCGTTTATGGATAACCTATGCTGGAAGGTTTTTTAATATTTGGCGAGGTTAACTCTTTCTTTCGATTTCCTTAAAATTTTCATAGCGGAATTACGAAATATTAAAAACTAATTACCGAATTTAAATAAAAAAGCATACAATTAATTGTTTTTGGCAAGGTTAAGTGTTTTTTAATAAAAACTGAAATAACTCCAAAAATACTTCATGTATTTTTTATTTTTAAATAAATCTGTTTTAGTTCTCATTAATATTCTATTATTTTTTCTTGTAAAAATTATTTATTTTTTGTCCAAAAACAAAAAATAACCCATTTGTCCCCATACAAATGGGCTCTTAAACTTTGGACCCGATGCGCGCCCATAGAACGTTGTCCGATTTGTCTCAAATTTTTGAGATCTAAACTTTTAGACCTAGTGTCACAATATTCCGTAGAAAAACATTTGAAATCAATATATATTTATATATATATATATATATATATATATATATATATATATATATATATAAGAATTATAGCCAAATATTGGCTGAATGTAACAAAATTTTACACACTGGCTGGTTTTTATATAGAGCATAGTCTTGCAAAATTTAGAGGCCATAGCTGCCATAGTTTCTAATTTAATAACTTTTAACTGGCCTTTGCTACATTTTTGTTGGTTTCCGGGAGTGTTTTTTATATGAATGCTATAGTCAAATGTGGACCGATTCCTATAAAATTTGATATACTGACCAATAGTAGTATTAAACTTCTCTATTCTAAATTTAGTCGTCATACCCAGCAAAACTTTGGTAATGGCAAGTACTCTGATAACTGGTTACCTTGTAACGACTACAACATACCATCCGAATAAATAATAAGTTATTACAGAAGTACTTATTTGTAATTTACATGGTAATTTAAACTGAATGGCCCCGGTTCAAATCCCACAAAGGGCAACAATTTTTTTTTTATTTTTTTTTATTAAAAGAGTCTTTTTAAATGATTTTTCAATTTTAAGAACTTAAATATTATCTTCTGTAAAAAAAAAATTGTAAAACTAACTCACGTTAATGAAAAAATACCATCATGAGTCAATTTTGATTATGTAAGGGATGTTGGATACTAAACACGATTCAAATTGGTCTTAACTTAGTAAGCCCAACTTATCTGGGTCATCCTTCATTTCAACTGTGGACACATACCTCCTCGTGGTATCACCCGGGGAGCTAGTTTAACACCCATTAATATAGTGAGCTAACATATACCGAGAGTTGTCCCATAAGATCGATAAAAATGGGTTAGGATTACGGGCTAGTAACCCTCTCTTGAAAAAAAAAAATGCTATGAAGAGGATAAAATTAGAACTAGAATGTCCCACCGCCTAATGTTAGAGAAGGATGTCCGAAGCTTCGATAGAAAGACCAAGTAGAGGAACATTTTTCACAGCTTGGCCAATTAAATTGGAGAATATTCGCACAAGATCAAAATCCATGGAATTCTAAAATATGCTCGGACTTTGACCTTAACAGGTTGTAACTATAGGCCATTTAAGTAAGTAAGAGTCAATCTTATGTAAAAACTTATACAAAAAAAGAAGATTTAAATTGTTTAAGTTTTAAAATAATTGAAAAAAACTTCTTTATTTTTTATTAAATGCATTAAACATTTACAAAAAAAAATCTTATAAAAATATTTTTCTAAAAATTACAACAAAACAAAAAAAAGCAGGGAAAAACAAAGTTATTGTCAAATGATTTTGGATCTAAAAATAAAAATTGTTTATATTAATTATTAGCTGCTAAGTTTTCAACATATGAAGTAGCTCAGTGGAAGAGTCTCTGCCTAGCAGTCGGAGGGTCTGGGTTCGAGCCCCCATGGGGTAGTAAAAAAAAAAAATTTGTATTTCGTTTCAAAATATATTTTTTTAAATACAACAACAAAAAAGTTTTTGTTGTTGTTTTCCAATTGCTTACCCAAGTCTTTACTTTTCTGCAATTGGTAATTACTTGCCTCCAATGACATCCCCATGTTAATGTAATGACTTAAACAGTGAATGAGTAAGTAGTTCGTGTTCAATAGTTTAGCTGTTTAACTCATTACTTGGTAATGAAAAGTTTTGCTGGGTAGCTATTACAATTGTATTCAATTTATCAGCAATAAGGTGTTTACCGGATCGGGCTTATATGGGAGTTCTTACTAAATGTGAACCGATTTCGTCCATTTTTAATATCGAAAATACTTTTGTAAAATTTTGTCTCTCTAGCTCTTTTCATTAAGGCGCTATCGCGCTTTTATCTGACGGACATAAATAAACCTCTTTATCTTTTCGTATTTTTGTGTTTCCATAAGTTATTTTTATTGGAGCTATGGTCAAATAGTGACCGATTTCTATCAAATTTTACATGTTACCTAGTTCTTATGTAAAACTTCTATAATCATAGCTATTATAATTTGTTATTTATTAGCAAATAGACAATTAGCCTAGACGAGGTTATATGGGAGCTATGATCAACTGTGAACCAATTTTGCCCGATTTCAGTACCAAAATTTTCTAAGAAATGAGGAACATTTATGCCAAATTTCAGTGACCTTTCGTTAGGGTTTTATCGTGTCGACAACAGACAGATGGACAGACAAATGAACAGACGGACAGACAGACAGACAGACAGACAGACAGACAGACAGACAGACAGACAGACAGACAGACAGACAGACAAACAGACAGACAGACAGACAGACAGACAGACAGACGGACAGACAGACAGACAGACAGACAGACAGACAGACAGACAGACAGACAGACAGACAGACAGACAGACAGACAGACAAACAGATAGACAGACGGATTTCGCTCAATCGTCTTAGAATTTCATAAGGATTCAGAATATACTTCAATTTTGATTTTTGAGCCAATATTAAGGAAATTACAATCTCAATATACCCCCCATTCTTTATGATGGAACATATGAGCCCTTGATTATTAAAGTGATATAAGTCAGTCATTTAAAAAAAATCGACTTTATCAGCTATTTCGTATCAAATCCTAATAAAATTACATAATCTGAAGAGATTGGCAGTTTACCACGAAAATGAACTCGATATAATATGTATATTTTTTGGTTGATAAGCAAAATTAAATTACTGTTCATTTTGATAGTGGTATAAGTCAGTCTATTTATAATTATAATAATTAAAATTTTGTTTTCCTTCCTTCTTAGGTGCATGGTATGTTTAGCAAATTTATATAAAATAACACGGCAGATATTTTCGTAGAACCTATCAACCCTCTATTTCCCCTCCATAACTGAGTTTTGTGGCCTTATTCCTCAAGCGTAACAAGGCCCCGGGCAATGACAATATATCAGCGGAGATGCTTTTATGTGACGTTGAAGGGTCGGCGAGACTGTGGCACCCATTTGTGCGTAAAATATGGGAAGAAGAAGCTCTACCAACCTCCTGGAATGAAGGTATACTAGTCAAAATACCAAAAAAGGGTGACTCCAAAGACTGCAATAACTACAGGGGAATAACACTTCTTCCAATACCGAGCAAAATACTAAGTCGAGTAATTTTGAATAGAATGTCTGACGCAGTTTCTGAAACACTCCGCGAAAATCAGTTTTGGTTCCGAGAGAATAGATCTTCTGTTGATCTAATCAACACAGTAAGAATAGTATTGGAGCAATGTAATGAATTCCGCACCCCCATTTATCTAGCGTTTATCGACTTTATGAAGGCCTTCGACAGTGTCAACAGGTGCTATCTATGGAGAATTTTAGAAAACCGTAACATGCCAACGAAAATTCTGAACTTAATTTGGGCAATGTACGTGGACTTTAAATGCCGGGTTCTACATAAAGGTAAATTGTCTAATCCATTCGAAGTTACTACTGGAGTAAGACAAGGATGTATATTATCACCTATACTTTTTATCCTTGTCATCGACAATATAATGCGCACGGCACTGAATGGTAGACGTGGTATCCAATGGACACCATTTAAGCAACTCGAGGACTTGGAATACGCCGATGACGTATGTCTTCTAAGCCAAAGACCAGCTCACCTTCAAGAAAACACTAGCTCTATTACTGTTGAATCTCGGGCAGTTGGGCTGGAAATCAATATCTCCAAGACAAAGATTATGCCTGGAGGCTATGGCGCAAACCCGTCGCCACACATCAATGTGGATAACGAGGGTATTGGTTGTGTAGGTACCTTTAATTATCTTGGTAGTTTGGTATCTACAAAAGGTGGCGCCGATGAGGATATTGATTCGCGTATTAATAAGGCAAAATCTGCATTCGACATTCTCCGAACTATATGGAAATCTCGGCAAATATCAACAACAACTAAGTTACGAATATATAACTCGAATGTCAAGTCCATCTTGTATTACGGCTGCGAAACTTGGAAACGCACAAATGCCATCGATAAGCGCCTGCAAATCCTTAATATATGATGGCCAAATCGAATAAGAAATGAAGATCTACTAAACGCTACAAACCAAATCCCTTCTTCTATAGAGGTATGTCAACGGAAATGGCGATGGATAGGCCACACACTTCGAAGGCCAAATACCAACATTGCTCGACAAGCGCTTCGTTGGAATCCACAAGGAAGCGGCCGTCGTGTTGGTGCACCTGCTAGAACGTGGAGAAGGTCAATTGATGCGGAGTTACAAGCAGCAAACTATTCATGGAATGATGTATGCCTAACATCTCGCAATAGAGTTCGATATAAAAGGATGGTTGAGGCCCTATGCTCCACTGGGAGTCAAGGATAACAGAAGAAGAAGAAGAATTCTAACAAAATGTAAAAAACACCCCGAAAAAGGGGAAGAGTGGGGATGAAATGTTCTACAAACATGTTGGCCATAAAATTTTACTATATGTGTCAGAAGACATCAAAACCCAAAATTTAACCATTACACAAGATCACATCACACTTAAGATCGAAAGTATCTAAGTGCTGACTTATATATTCAAAAAATATATGAGCCCTTGGTTTTGAAAGTGGTTTAAGTCAGTCATTTATAAAAATCTAATTATATAATTTTATTAGGATTTTATACAAAATAGCTGATAATATTTTGTATAAAATCCTAATAAAATTATATAATCTTAAAATAAATAATAATAATAATAATAATAATAATAATAATAATAATAATAATAATAATTTACTTTGTTACAAAAAAATGAGTTTAAATAAAATTTTAATTACTAATAAAAATATTTTGTTATTTGTGTAAGTCATTCATTCAAATAAACGTGATGACTTTACGTTCATTTTGAAAGTGGTATAAGTCATTTCAACCTTTCAAAAACACATTTCCTCTTAAAAATCGTTATAAATTTTACAATCATAATAAATACTTGTATGTTGGCACTGCTTTACTGTAAAAAAATCACATTCTATAATATAGAAATATTTTTTAATACTTTAAAATGCAAAACTCTAAATATCTAAAAAAAACTAAAAAAAACATGACTTATACCACTTTCAAAATCAAGGGCTCATATGTGTATGTATACTTCCTGACATTAGTTTTTTCATGTTCGAAATATCGATGAAATTTATTTAATTTATTCTTTTGCTATTATCAAAGGCAGAATCCTATAACTTTAATTTGTCTGAAAAATTCAGGTTAACGAACTACTTATAATGGCTAGAAGTAGAAATAAATAGATATTTTCAGAAATATTTGCAATTTCCTAAATTATAATTTACTAACATGTCAATAAAAAAAAATAGTAACGATTTAAAAAAAATATATAATTTACATGAGGAAATATGTACTGACTTAATGAAACTAGTTAATGCAATGTCTGAAAATAAATACATATAAAATAAATAATATTAAATTTACTATCCTAAAAACCAAACAACAAAATGGTTAGTCAATTCGTTTTATTAATCTATGTTACCAAGATTCAAATAATTACACAGAAGCCCCGAAAAATATCCCAGAAGTTGCAAGATAAAGAGGCCGTCTTTAAAACTGTCTATTATTTATATTATGATGGCAATAATGACATTTATTAAGTTAAACTCTACTTAACAAATTCGTCAGGTTTATCTCTTAAGATCAGCGAAGGGTATCGTTTCTGTTTTTTCTATCAATGGTTGTAGAATTTTTTGTTGTCATACATATAATTTGATTATGTGCTGCCCGTCACTGCTCTAGATCCGTTCGCAAAAGCATTAAGTACTTTCAATTGAAAAGAGGACAATGCTCTTTCTGGTCTTGGAATTTCATATGGATCCAAAACACTTCATGAGTCTCAGACCCTTATTTCGATATGATTTTAAGGAAATGACAGTTTCAATACACATATGCCCTTTTCGTTCTTATGTTGAGTATAATGCCTAAACCATTCAAGGCTCTTTAAGTTTTGAACTATTGGGTTAATATCGTTCGCAAAATATGAAAACATGAAACAAGTTCGCATTGTTACAAATAAGTTCTGTTCGCTCTGTATTAATTGCGAATCGAATGTGTTTCGAAATGTATAACCGCAAAACATAATTATGGACAACAACAACAAAACGCATTATGTACTTTGGTGGTATTTGTTGTCATTGTTGTTGGTCATAAGCAACTAATACACTAGCATGTCCTTCAGTAACCACACTCATATATGTATGCATGTACATAACAAGTCACAACAACGTTCATAAATGTTTCATCCAGTAAACAATTTTGCCCGAACCGGCAAACGAAACATAGTTATACAGAGACTCAAATTACTGTCCCAATATTTTTAAGGTGTTTACGAATATGAGTGTAACAACAAACTGTTGTCTCAATCTCTCTGATATTTGGTGTTATTGTATATTGGACTCATGTTGACAAATATAAATTAAAACATCGTTGTGATGCTTAAGTAAATAAAACAAAAGCAAATTTTTATTAGGACGGTTTTTTGACATTTGATTTATTTAATGTTATTTTTTTAATTTAATATTTTGTGTAGCTTTTTTCGCAGTTATAACGGCTTCTATACGACGCTGCATACTCTCTGCTGATATGTCACTTGAAGCAATGCCATTCCAAGCTTCCACCGCATCTGCCCTCAGTTATTTAAGCGACTGTATATGGGAAAATGGATAGAAATAAGTCCGCAACTTCTAAACCGTTGTACTTGTAACTTTTTACATAGTAAAGTGGTGTTCTTTTTTTTTTAACTTAAAATCAAGAAAATCGTGTTATATAATAATATTATAGATCAGATGCAGTTTGGGACAAAAATTCAAAATTTTAGTTTTTGAAATAGAATATCTTTAAACCGTAAGAGATAGGATATGCTTGTTGCGATGTTTTTCGTAGATCTTTACCTATGTATTTGTTATATAGTATGATTCTTCAAATAGGATAGGAAATGACAATTATATATCGAATGTGCCGCACTATGGTATTTGTGCAGAAAAAAAGCCGTTTTTAAATACCGCTTTTAAAAAATCTAATGATGCAGTTATATAGAGAAGAGTTCAGTTATTAAGATTCAATAATTGTTTTCAGGAAAAAAGTTATATTATGTGTTATAAAAATGGTATTGAAATATGCTTAACGTTCTAAAACGAAAAGTGATGAAATTTTTCATCAAACTCAACAGCTCATGCATGGCTAAATTTCAAGGGCCGATGTTGATTTTGAATAAAACACAAACTATTTAGGAAATTATTGTAATTTTATTTTGTTATGATATATTGGTATTATTCAATTATGTATAAAACAAAACATTGGCCAAATGGCGGCACACCTGCATCCGATGGTCCAAATTTTCGATGACCCTGAAGCATAATAGAGGTTCTATGCTGTTAATGTGCCGAATTATCTCATCCTTTAGCTCTTGCATTAATGCTGGCTTATCGGCGTACACCTTTTCTTTCAAATAATCCCAAAGAAAAAGGTGTCAAATCACATGATCTTGGCGGCCAATTGACATCGCCATTACATGAGATAACACGGCCATTGAATTTGTTGCGCAAAAGAGATATTGTTTCGTTAGCTGTGTAGCAAGTGGTACCGTCCTGCTGAAACCACATATCGCCCACATCCATATCTTCCAATTCGGACCACAAAAGTTCGCTATCATCTCACAGTAGCGAACACAATTCACAGTAACTGCCTGACCGGCCTCATTTTGGAAAAAATACGGCCCGATGATGCCGCCAGCCCATAAACCGCATTAAACAGTCACTCTTTGTGGGTGCATTGGTTTTTCGACAATCACTCTTGGATTCTCATTCGCCTGAGGTGAAAATGTGCCTCATCACTGAAGATGATTTTCTTCGAAAATTGATTATCCACTGTTGCCATTTCTTGCCACCATTCTGCCCATTCACGACATTTGGAATGGTCAAGAGGCTTTAGTTCTTGAGAAAATTGCACCTTGTTAGCGTGTAAATGCAAGTCTTTATGCATAATGTTCATTAACGACGAACGTGAGATGTGCAATTGTTGGACACGACCACGAGTTGAGGTGGACGGCTCTTCAGCCACACTATCGCGAACAGCAGCAATATTTTCTGCAGTTCGAGCTGTACGAGCATACACTGGTGTTCTCACATCTTCCAGAGACCCGGTTTGCTCGAATTTTTTTCACGATTTTTGCGATTGTACGCACATTTGGACGGTCAAATTGATCAAAAAAAAAAAAAAATCACGAAGTGCACGATATGCATTTTGATTTGAACGCCCATTTTCATAATAAGTCTGGATAACTTTAACACGTTGTTGGATTGTGTATCTCTCCATGGTTCAAATTGAGTAAGTCTGAAATAGAGAAATATCAAATAAAATTCGGAAAAAAATTTGGCGTTTAGGTGTGGTTCACATTCAACATCAGCCCTTACAATTTAACCACTTTAATCTTGATATCGATTTAATTAAGATACACAATCTAAGTTTTAGTCTGAATAAGAAAACAACTTATTTCGTTTATAGTTTAGGAGATATCTGGAAACAAAAATAAAATAATGCTTTGCAAAGCTCAGTGTTTTCGTTTTTCTTTGGACAAAAACTAAGTTGGCACGGATTTACTTGGTGCTACCACTACAACCACGTGAAAGGCAAAAGTCTATTCTTTAGATTGAGCGAAAAAATTCACCGAAATTTACCGATTATAGAACAAAGTTAAAACTTTTTTGAAAAAAGTCACATAAATAGTTTCTCATAATTTAACAAAAAGTGTTGCAGTCGTTTAGGCTTAACTTGTGTTAAATTGTATTTAAGTGTAATTCCAAGGATGGAACCCCTAGGAGTCGATGGATTCCAACCAAAATTAGTAGAGCTCTTTGTTGAATAAGCTAACAGACGTGTGCCGAATTTCATCAAATTTTGTGGAGAATTCCGGCTTAAACATTGAGAACAAATGTAAGTTAAACTATAGGGATGAAAAAAATTGAGACTTGTACATTGTGAAGAAAAATAGATGAAAATAGAAAATCAAAGGCAAGTACCCCAAAAAATTTTTTTGAATTTATATTATCCATACTTTAGGATCACTCCTTCTATTTTTTGCACTTCAAGGAATGAAGAAATACCAGCGATCGAAACTGTTATAACTTTTATCGTGAAATTCAGAAAATGAAAGTTATTTTTTTGAATTTTATTTTTTCGAGCAGAAATAAAAGTTATTTTTTGACTTTTATTTTTTCGATAAAAAATAACAGTTATTTTTTACTTTTATTTGTTCAAGCCAAAATAAAAATTATTTTTTATTTTAATTTTTTTGACTTTTATTTTTTTCAATCAGAAATAAAAGTTATTTATTGACTTTTATTTTTTCGATTAAAAAATTAACATTTATTTCTTCAACTTTTATTTTTTCAAACAAAAATAAAAGTCATCTTTTTACGTTCTTTTTAGCAAAAATAATAGTTATTTTTGACTTTTATTTTTTCGAACTGAAATAAAAGTTATTTTTAGAATTTTATTTTTTCAAGCAGAAACAAAAGTTATTTTTGTTTTAGTTCATGATAAATTACTTATATTTATTAAAAATTTTTTGAAACAGATATAATTTTACGGTGAAAATAATTTGCATATGCTCAAAAATTAATGTAGTTGAATTGCAATCATAATTGGGATCGAAAACACAAAAATATCTTTTATTTCTGCTCAAAAGATAAAAGTATAAAAATAACTTGTATTTCTGCTCGAAAAAAAGTCAAAAATATCTGATAATTGTGCTCGTAATAATAAAAGTCAAAGATAACTGTTTGCTCGAAAAAATAAAAGAAAACTGTTATTTTAGCTCAAAAAAATAAAAACAAAAAATAACTGTTTTTTTATAAAAATCAGAAAAAGCTTAGAATTTTATGAACTTGGTTTTATTCTCCGAAATTTCCTTGAGGTTGGTATTTTTAATCAAAAATTCAAAAGTAACAGTTATTTTCGGTCCTTGAGAAATACCACTGCATGCCGCCCCAGTAAAATCTAGGTTATCCAGGTTCAAAACTTAAGCTACCCATCACTTCTGCTATATGAACATAATAAAAAATTCTAAAATCCGCTCAATGGTGTAGAAGTTGCGAACTTGTTTCCATTCTTTTTTTCCACCATCCCACTGTGCAGCGTTTAATATCATTAATATCTCAATATTTAGACGAATTTCGTCATTCCCCTGTGTAATTTTGTATGAGAAATGATGGCAGGGAATGGTTGCCTTGAAACTGAACATGTGGTTTCAGTAGACTATGTGTTTAAGGCCAGTGACGTTGCCAGATACATTGTTATGATTGGGTACCTAAAAGATTTCAATACTGGAATGTCTCGCCATATTGAGATGCCCGGCACTTGCAAGTGAGAACAGAAATAAAGATTTTATGGCGTCATTATTTTAAACACTCTGTCGCCCTGTAAATGGCCTTTTTTCCTGAAACTGATTTCCTTTCTTAATAAATTGACAAAAAAAAGAAAACCGCCAAATACACCCTTTATGGTAAATAAATTTTGAAAATTCTTTAAGTATCGGTCACATTTTAGAAATTTGTCAAATATATTAAAGGTGTCTCATTAATTGTCAGACTTTGTCGATTATACAAACTCATATTTTTGTTGTCTTTACCAGAGGATGATTCGATATATTTTGTCTCTTGGGTTGAAGTTATCATTGTATCGAAATTTGTCTGTATAGTTTAGATTAAAACATATGCAAACATGTTTATATACATTATTAAATACAAGCCCGCAGTAGGTACAAAATAACTAGAAATATTAAACTATACTTATACCTTCCATAAATAACAAAATCGATGACGAAAATTAATTTTTAACTTTAGCTGAACAATTTTTTATTATATTTTTTGAAATATTAAAACTAACAAAAGCTTAAATTTTAGCTATTGAATTCTATAAATATTTAACTTTTTAGGGTTAAAACTGCAACACCAAATTGAAAGGAGTAGTCTCGCACTCACTTAAAGCCTTTTGCTATGTTGTATCCAAATGGATACAGCCAACTTTAGAGGCATCTGACAATCTTTCTTTCTCTGTTGACATCTGTAAATACATTTACCAACGATTCTTGTAGCGCAATAAAATAATTGCCTTTTCAGTTGGTAGAGCTACTTCGAATTTTTTCTCTAATGAAACCACATGGACAACGCACTCGTTGTCTGATGTCCTTGCCATAAATGCTACATATATATTTATGTATATATATATATATAAGTATGTCAAAAATACTTTACCAGAAGTGTTTATGAGTTTTCATTATAGTTGTATTGTTAATATTGCTATTGTCATTGATGCTGTTGTTTTTGGTAGTAGTCATTTGTATGTTACCATTAATGTTTAGCAGTAATAATGCACTCTTACACTTATTTAAACATAATCATTCCGAAAAGTTACCATCGGAATAACTGACAATAAAAATGTACACAGTGGGACAGTTTTTTTTTGTTTTTTGTGACTGCCATATTTTATTAAAAAGAAGTACTTTAGGTATAGATAATAGTAAAATTTGACATTATTTTTTATTCAAGATCAATGTAATGTAATACAACTCTCATCTATGGGCCGTTGCTCAGGGAACTTATTCTTGAAATTCAAATTTTCTTACGCAATATTCGACTACTAGATAAAGCCTAGCCTACAGTTCTTTAGCCGTAAACCCCGTGTGTGGAGTTTTCCCTTTTAGTAGCAAAATAGGAAAAACAAGTAAGAGTGTTATATTCGGCTGTGCCGAATCTTATATACCCACCATCAAGTTGTGTTAGATTCAGAAACAGGGTGCAGCTAATTCAAAATCTGGACCAAAACTGAAAAAATCACTAAGCTAATTGGTATTGTTGGTAAAACCTTTGGACTAAATTCGGTTGCCGTAGCTTCATAGTTCAACATTTTAAAATATTTTAGTGGTTTCCCCAGTATTTACTTTGATCAAAATTCGGTCTTATAACCGGGTATAGTTTAAGATTAATAAGTTGTTAAATACTTTTCGTACTTATCCTTAATATCGGGTGTTTTTTATTGAGGTATAGAACTTTAAGTTGGCATCACTTTTTTAACTGGCGTCCATTTTGTCAGCTGTCAAGTGATTAATATTTAGTTTGGTTTGCTATTTCATCATGAACAGTTTGACAAAAGAACAACGCTTGCAAATCGTGCAAATTTATTTCAAAAATAATGGTTCAGTTCGCGAAGCTTACCGCAAGCTCCGTCCATTTTATGGTCGGCATAATCGTCTATCAGAGCAATTAATTCGGTTAACCATGGATCGTTTTCGCACTACGTTTACTCTATGTGATAATACGCATCCGCAGCTACGTCGAACAGTGCGCACCGAAGAAACAATTGCCGCTGTAGAGCAAAGTGTTGAAGAGGACCCGAATGAATCGATTCGCCACCGTGCTCAGCAATTGGAGCTTTGTCCATCAACTTTATGGAAGATTTTGCGCAAAGATCTTGGCTTGCGACCTTACAAGATCCAGCTTGTGCAAGAATTAAAGCCGCGAGACCATGCAATGCGTCGTGATTTTGGTGTATGGGCCGAAAATGAGATTGATCTCGATGCTGATTTTCATTGCAAAATTTTGTTCAGTGATGAGGCTCATTTTTGGTTGAATGGCTACGTCAACAAGCAAAATTGCCGCATTTGGAGTGAAGAGAATTTACATGAGACCCTTGAGACGATATTACATCACAAAAACTGACTGTTTGGTGTGCCCTATGGGCTGGTGGAGTCATTGGGCCATACTTCTTCCGAAATAATGCTGGAGAGTCAGTTACCATAAATAGAGACCGGTATAGAGCCGTCTTGTTGTGGTTCCAACAAGACGGCGCTACATGCCACACGTCACAATTGATTTATTGAAGGAAACATTCGATGAGCGCATAATTTCGCGGAATGGACCTGTCAATTGGCCACCAAGATCGTGCGATTTGACACCACTGGATTATTTTCTTTGGGGATATGTGAAGTCGCTCGTCTACGCCAACAAACCAGAAACCTTAGGGGACTTGGAAGCCAACATTCGTGGCGTTATTGCCAACATACGGCCCCATATGCTCGAAAAAGTAGTTGAAAATTGGACCTGTAGAATTGGCTTTATTCGAGCCAGCAGCGGCGGCCACATGCCCGAAATCATATTTAAACATTAATGGCATAAAATTATCCTTCCAATAAAGCCAAATTGATGGACATTAAAACGATTTTCTATTGTTTTATTTCAATTCGAAGTTCTATACCTCTAAAAAAAAAACACCCATTATATGGTGGCCAAATCGCATAAGAAATGAAAACCAAATCCCTTCTTCTATAGAGGTATGTCAACGGAAATGGCCAAATACCAACATTGCTCGACAAGCGCTTCATTGGAATCCACAAGGAAGCGGCCGTCGTGTTGGTGCACCTGCTTGAACGTGGAGAAGGTCAATTGATGCGGAGTTACAAGCAGCAAACTATTCATGGAATAATGTATGCCTAACATCTCGCAATAGAGTTCGATATAAAAGGATGGTTTAGGCCCTATGCCCCACTGGGAGTCAAGGATAACAGAAGAAGAATACTTTTCGTTGTGCTTAATATGTAGTTAGGCTAAACACGTTAATATTAATACGGCAGGTCCATATATTTCGTTAGGAGTTCCTAATGCATTCATCATATATGAAGTCTGGGCTGAACATTGATTGATGCCTATCTAATTTCATAGGTGCAATCTTAATATAATGAATGTACCTCCAAATCTTTTTGATTGTAGATATAAAAAGGAGATGTTATATATATAAGAATTATAGCCAAATGTTGACCGATTGTAACAAACTTTTACACACTGGCTGGTATATATATAGAGCTTACTCTTGCCAAATTTAGTGGCCATAGCTATCATAGTTTCTAATTTAGTAGCTTTTAACTGGCCTTTGCTAAAATTTTTGGTTTCCGTGAGTGTTTTTTATATAAAAGTCAAATATGGACTCATTTCTGTAAAATTTGATAAACTGATCCAAAATTGCATAAAACTTCCCTAGTTTAAATTTAATCGTCATAGCTATTACAATTGTATTCAATTTATCAGCATTAATGTGTTCCTTGGGGCGGGGTTATATGGGAGCTCTAACTAAATTTGAACCGATTTTGTCCGTTTTCAACATACACCTTTTTCAAGATATCCAAAATACTTTTGTAAAATTTTGTCCCTCTACCTCTTTTCGTTAAGGCGCTTTTATCTGATGGACAGACGGACATAAACAACCTTTTCTTTATGTATTTTTGTGTTTCCATAAGTTTTTTATATGGGAGCTATGGTGAAATGGTGACCGATTGTGACAAAATTTTGCACACTTGCTGACACTGACATAGGACTTCCTTGTGCTTAATTTAGTCTTATTAGCTTTTGTAGTTGAGGAGCTATCACGATTTTATCTGACGGATAGACGGACATAAATCCCCTTTACTTTTTGAATTTTTGTGTTTTCGTAAGTTTTTTATATGGGAGCTAGGTCAAATGGTGTCTGATTGCACACTGGCTGGCATTGACATAAGACTTTCTTGTGCCAAATTTAGTGGTTATATTTGTTATACTTTCAGATTTATTGGCATTTAAGTGTATTTTAGGTGAAATTTAGGCTGTTTTCGTAAGTTTTTTGTATGGGAGCTATGACTAAATGTGAACCGATTTTGATGAAATTTTACACGCTGCCTAAGGCTAATGTAAAACTTTTATATACCAAATTTTATCATCATAGCTGCTATAATTTGTCATTTATTAACAAATAAGCGATTAGCCTAGATGAGGTTATACGGGAGCTATGGTCAAATGTGAACCGATTTTGCCCAATTTCAATACCAAAATTTTCTCAGAGATGAAGAATATTTTTACTAAGTTTCAGTAAGCTAGCTCCTTTCGTTTAGGCGTTATCGTGATTTCAACAGACAGACAGATGGACAGATAGACGGCAGACAGACGGACATCGCTCAATCGTCTTAGAATTTCATAAGGATTCAGAATATATATCGTTTTTGGTTTTTGAGCCAATATTAAGGAAATAACAAACAGAATGACAATCTCAATATACCTCCCATTCTTTTTTGTGGTGGGTATAAAAATCTGTAATCACACCAAATATCCATTCTACTGTAACAAACAATAATTACTCAAATCTATTTAAGCAAGTTTCGAATAACCTATCCCATTGTGCAGGAGCATCAAAATTGCTTGTGCTACACCACCACTAATAATTTCGCTGCTCTTGTGTTGTCTAGTTCTAGAAAATAAGTATGTTAATGTGAGTATATGTATGTTAAATAGTAAAATTAAAGTGAAACCTAAAATTTTCGACCACCCAGTTTTTGTTAACATGTTTGCCCTGTGATCAGTATTAGGGTAATGAGTACATTTGAGAATACGTGTAGTTTTAACTTTCTGTGTTAACAAGTTTGGGTTGGGAATTTAAATTTTTTGTACATGTTGGACTCAAACTGTTAATGCGTAATTGAATTGTTAGTTTTTTAACTCTACGAATTAAATATGAATGCAGTTAAATATTTATAAGACCGTATCGATTAAGGAGTTAAAATGGGTTTTGCAAAAGTTATATGATTTGAGATTGCATGTCCTGCTGTCTATCTACAATTTGTAAAGAATAGTTATAAACCCAAAGGTTAAGTTGGAAAGGTGGCTGATGTCGAAGGCAGCTTCTCATGGGTTCTAAAGTGGTCCCTTTGTGAAAGATAAGTAGAGAATGCTTATTTAAGCCAGCCAGTAGCTTCGATATACACTCCGGTTCACTTATTTAAAGGCACTAAAAATTCCATATTCAGCAGCTTGCATCTTTTGCAATTTTTAACCGTTTGTAGAATTTTAAATTAGAAATGGAAGCTAGACATCTTGAGATATAAAAAAGATAATGGCAATAGTGGTTTCTTAAGTAAAGAACAACTTTTTTTTATCAATTTATAAAAAAAAGTCCAAAATTGTGATATTTTTTTGGTTCATTTGAATAAAGGCACTTTAACTAATTTTAATGAAAAACAGTTTTTCTTGTTTTTTTTTAATTTTTTTTATTTTGTTATTACTTTATTGAAGAACTATTAATAATGGGTACAACCCCCTTTATTTTTAATAACTTTAAATATACGGGTTTTTATTGACAGATAAAGAGAATTTATGTAATCTAACGAAATTTGGTTCCTTAATGGCCTGAATTAGTGACTGCTTGTCATCAAATTGTCTACCTCCTTCATAGACCTTACGAGATAACCAACCCCAGACATTTTCAATAATGTTTAAATCTGGCGAATAGGGTGGCCAGTCAAGAATATTAATATTTTGGCTTGCAATGAACTCCTTTACTACTCTGGCGTTGTGTATAGGGGCATTATCCTGTTGCAATATCCAAGATATAGGACCAAATAGTTCACTAAACTTCGGAAAAGCCGATTCCAATAAAGTTTTATAGCTTGCACCAGTCATTTTTGCACTTTGAAATTTAAGATCAATGGTGCCATAGTACGTAATAGCACCCCACACCATAAAGCCGCCCTCTCGGCTGTGATGTCGGTTCAAAAATCGCTTTTCTTTGCGCACATCATGGAAATAATAGTTGTAGCCATCAGGCCAATCCAAATTAAACTTCTTCTCATCCGTAAATACAACGGTTCTCCAGTCATTTACATGACTTTTTTGCTGCACATCCCATACAATGTAGTCTTTTGCGAATTGAAGCCGCTTTTCCTTACGAGGAGCATTAAGTGGCGTTTTTTTTTGTAATTTTTGGTATTTAAGATACTCACAGCTCTTAATTACTCTGCGTACTGATGACTTGCTCGCTTGCACTCCAGCTTGAGCTTTTATTTTTGACAAGGATAAGGCAGAATTAGAAGCAATTCTGATGATTTTTCTTTTTTCGTACGTAGATAAAGACAATGACACCCTTCCTTTAAAATTTTTTCCATACCCCTCGGGGTTCTTGATGTAATTGTCGACAACTGTTGGGCTTCGTCCAATTTTTTTAGCTATTGCGCGGTTAGAATATCCTTCAGAATGGTAAACATCGATTTTAGTTTTTTCCGATTGATTTAAAATTTTTTGTTTTGCCATTTTGGCTCGTAAAATGATTAAGATGTAATAAATTGTAATAAACAAACGCTCTGTATAAAAAAATCATCGCTTACTTTAAAAACAATAAATAAATTCTTAAGTGCCTTTATTCAAATGAACCAAAAAAATATCACAATTTTGGACTTTTTTTTTATAAATTGATAAAAAAAAAGTTGTTCTTTACTTAAGAAACAACTATTGCCATGACCTTTTTTATATCTCAAGATGTCTAGCTTCCATTTCTAATTTAAAATTCTACAATCGGTTAAAAATTGCAAAAGATGCAAGCTGCTGAATATGGAATTTTTAGTGCCTTTAAATAAGTGAACCGGAGTGTATGTGTCTATTTTACGAACATTAAATAAAGTTCGATAGATAAACTATGCAGAAAAGATGCTCCTAAATATAGATGCCCTTAGATTTGAAAGAGCAAATCGATTAGATGAAGATTAAGTATTCTTCGTAAAACTGATAGTGTGAACCGCAGTGGTATAGCAGGTTAGTCATCCGCCAAGCATACTAGAGGACCCCAGATCGATACCTGGCTAGACTCACTTGAAAAAAATTTAAATTTTCAAAAAAAAAGCGGTGACTGATTTCAATGAAACTTTTTACATAATTCAACTTCGTAATACTGATAGTTTGAACCGCAGTGGTATAGCAGGTTAGTCATCCGCCAAGTATACTAGAGGACCCTAGTTCGATACCTGGCTAGACTCACTTGAAAAAAATTTAAATTTAAAAAAAAAGCGGTTCACCAAATAACTCAGCTATTGAGTTATGAGGTGAGCTATTGAGTATTAGGTTATGTAAAATTTATCTAACTAATGAATTTGCCGTTAGGAGCCGGTCCCTTGCAATGAGTCTAAAAATAGAATCGGATGCATCTCATTGTCTGAGAGAAGTATATAATACTGTTAGTCTGTGCCGTGTTTCATTGCGATCGGTTAAGAAAAAACATTTGAGAGAAAAAATATTTGCAGCCTATATGATGAAACTAATATATTGATGAAATTTTAAAATTTGCTTAACTCAGTTGATGAAAGCATATGAACCAAATGTAAATGCTCTTTGATCCCTCCTTATACTTTTTTTCAAGGAATGTATGAAGAAATCCCACTGTGGAGAAGATAAATTGATGCGGAGTTGCAAGCAGCAAACTATTTATGGAATGGCGTATGCCTAACTTTTTGGAAAAGAGATCGATACAAAACGACGGCTAAGGCCCTTTGCTCTACTGGGACTCAAGAATAAAAGAAAACAATTAAGAGTGTTATATTCGGCTGTGCCGAATCTTGTATACCCACCATCAAGTTGTACGAGAGTGCAGCTTATTCAAAATTTTGACCAAATGTGGTATTGTTGGTAATATATTTGGACTAAATTCAGTTGCAGTGGTATAGTTACTATAGTTCAACATTAAAAAGTATCTAAGTGGTTTCCCAAGTACTTACCTTGGACAAAATGCTGTTCCATAACCGAATATAGTTTTACATTAATAAGTTGTTTCGTTGTGCCATAAACATGTTGATAGCAACACGGCAGGTTCATATATTTTGTAAGGAGTTCCTAATGCATCTACCGTGTATAAAGTCTGGACCTACCATTGATTGATAGCTATCTAATTTCGTAGACGCAATCTTAATATACTGAATGTACCTCCAAATCTTTTTGATTGTAGATATAAAAAGGGGATGTTATATATATAAGAACTATAGCCAAATGTTGACCGATTGTTACAAAATTTTACACACTGGCTGGTATTAATATAAAGTTTTTTTGTGCATTTAGTGACCATAGCTGACATAGTTCATAATTTAATAGCTTTTTAGCTGGCGTTTTTGGCATTTTAGTGGTTACCGGGAGCGGTTTTTATATGAAGGCTATGGTCAAAAATGGACCGATTCCTATAAAATTTGACATACCGACTGAAAGTTGCATAAAACTTCTCTGTTCTAAATGTAGTATTCATAGATTTTACAATTTTATTCAATTTGTCAGCATAAATTTGATTCCCGGGGCAGTGTTATATGGGAGCTCTAACTAAATGTGAACCGATTTTATCCATTTTTAGCACAGAGTTTCTATAATATATCGAAAATATTATTGCTAAATTTTGTCTCTCTAGCTTTTGTAGTTAAGGAGCTATCGCGCTTTTCTCTGACGGAAAGACGGACATAAGCCGTGTTTTCTTATCGTATTTTTGTATTTCTGTAAGTTTTTTACATGGGAGCTATGATCAAATAGTAGCTGATTGTAACAAAATTTTGCACAATGGCTGGCATTCATATAAGACTTCGTTTTGTAAAATTTTGTTGCTGTAGCCCTTTTCGTTAAGGCGCTATCGAGCTTTTATCTGACGGACAGACGGACATAAACCCCCTTTTCTTTTTGTATTTTTGTGTTTCCGTCAGTTTTTTATATGGGAGCTATGGTCAAATGGTGACCGATTGTGACGAAATTTTGCGCACTGGTTGGCATTGACATACGACCTCCTCGTGCTAAATTTAGTGGTTGTATCTGTTATAGATTTATTGGCATTTAAGTGTATTTTAGGTGAAATTTTGTCTGTTTCCGTAAGTTTTTTGTATGGGAGCTATGACGAAATGTCAACCGATTTTGATGAAATATATGCTGCCTAGGGCTTATGCACAACTTCTATATACCAAATTTTATCATCATAGCTATTATAGTTTGTCATTTATTAGCAAATAAGCTATTAGCGTAGGCAAGGTTGTACGGGAGCTATGGTCAAATGTTAACCGATTTTGCCCAATTTAAATACCAAAATTTTCTCAGTGATGAAAAATCTTTTTACTAAGTTTCATTGAGTTAGCTCCTTTCGTTTAGGCGTTATCGTGATTTCAACAGACAGACAGACGGACAGATAGACGGACATCGATCAATTGTCTAAGAATTTTATAAGGATTTAGAATTTACATCAATTTTGATTTTAGAGATAATATTAAAGAAATTGCAAACGGAGTGACAATCTTAATATACCCCCATTTTTTTATTGTGGGTATAAAAAGGGGATGTTATGTATATAAGAACTATAGCCAAATGTTGACCGATTGTCATAAAATTGTATATGCTGGTTGGTAATTAAATAAAGCTTATTTATGTAAAATTTAGTACCCATAGCTGATATATTTTATAATTTAATAGCTTTTAAGTAGCGGTTGCGGCATTTTAGTGGTTTCTGGGAGTGGTTTTTATATAAACGCTATGGTCAAATATAGATAAATTCCTATCAAATTTGATATACTGACCAAAAGTTATATTTATACAACTTCTCTGCTCCAAATTTAGTCGTCAGAGCTATAACAATTGTATTCAATTTATTAGCATTAATGTGATTCCCGAGTTATATGGGAGATCTAACTAAATGTGAACCGATTTCGCCTATTTTCGGTGACGTATCGGAAATATTTCTTCAAAACTTCGTCTTTCTAGCGCTTATAGTTAAGGAGCTATTGCACTTTTATCTGAGGAACAGACGGACATAAACCCCCTATTATTTTTGTATTTTTGTCCTTCTGTAAGTTTGTGCTGATGTATGTAACGCATATTTGCTTCAGATCCATCTTATATACCAATAGGCTTAGAATCACTTAGAATCTGAGTCGATTTTGCGATTTAGTCGATTTTTAGGCTGGAGAGCTGGACCCCCATGTAAACCTTGTAATCAATTTACAGGTCGCAATTCTAAAGATAATTTTATGAAATTTGGCACAGATTATGTTTTTGATAATGGGACCTTGGCTATTCAAATTCGTCAAAATCGGTTCATTATTTATGGTACCTCCCATAGGTCCTACTTCCAGGAATTGACATATTGGCCACAAAAATCAATATTTTTTCATGAAATTTAAAATAAATACTGCACATACAAACCTAAATCACTGTACCAAATTTCGTTGAAATCGGTTCACATTTGACCATAGCTCCAATACAAACTCTTTTCTCAAAAAGCACTAAATGTGACAAAATTCACTAAAACGCTCGTAAATCCGAAGATAATGAGAATTTTAAGTTTATTTATTTTGCAAATATAATTTTTGTAACAACTGTAATCAATTTGCGAAATGTCAAAATAATCGGTCCACATTTGGCCCTAGCTCTCATATAAGTAAAATGGTGGAAACAGCTTAAATGTATAAGTTTTGAGAATATGTTTGTATGATGGCAAAATTTAGCAAATATTTGTCTTTATACAGGAAAAAAAAACACTTTTGACCTTAGTGGTGAAGGGTATCGTATGGTCGGGCTTGACCGACTATAGCTCTTTCTTACTTGTTTATATTGGAGCCATGGTCAAATGGTGACTGACTGTAGAAAAATTTGGCACAGTGGCTGGTACTCACAGAAGACTTTCTTGTGCAAAATTTAGTGGCCATAGCTATATAGTTTATCATTTATTGACATTAAAGTGTATTTAAGGTGGACTTTAGGCTGTTTCCGTAAGTGTTTTGTAGTTAAATGGAAACCGATTTCGATGAAATTTGTGAACCGATTTTGCCCAATTTCAACACAAAAATTTTCTTAGCAATGATGAATACAGACAGACAGACAGAGAGACAGACAGACAGACAGACAGACAGACAGACAGACAGACAGACAGACAGACAGACAGACAGACAGACAGACAGACAGACAGACAGACAGAGAGACAGACAGACATCGCTCAATCATCTTAGAATTTAATAAGCATTCAAAATTTATATTACTTTTGGTTTTTGAGCCAATATTAAGAAAATTACAAACAGAATGACAAAAATTGTTCAAACATTGACTTTCTTTTTTAAAATTTTTTCTCAGATTTTTCCCACAAGTATTTAGGTCTTTTTTGCAATACAAAAAAAATTAACAAACTTCTAGCTAATAAAAAAACCTTCAATAATTTTCTTTATATCCACTATTTAAGTATTATTTACATAAAATCAATATCTGACCTTAACATATATATAACAAACTTCAATATTTTATTTGTCATATTATCATACTTTATTACCTATTATTTCTCATATTATAACACCTGTCAATATATGAATTTCCTCTTATAAAACATCATTTCCTTTATTTAACATTTGGAATTTATTTGCTCTTTCTGATTTTATTATGTGCAATATTTCTATAGGATTCAAAAAATATGAAAATACATTTTTATATACACACATAAATACATACACACATACATATATATACAATTTATATAACACTGCATATAATTTCCATTATTTTTACACTTTAATATTCACATTTGTTATGGCAGACATTTTTATTATCTGTATGTGTCTGATTTCAATACAACTTCCGTTAAAATATGTCCATTTCCGTAAAAAGTTTCCTTTTAGAGTAAATTAAAAAACAATGAATTGTTGAATGTCATTCTTAAAGTTCCTTGAGGGTATACGAATTTAACATTGACAGTAGTTAACCCTTATGTGTATGGCAAAAAAAACACCTTTAAGAGAATGGCAAGGTACCTGCGTACCTATATGGAAAAACTATTGTAAACAAACATTTTTGGAGAAAATAAATATGTGATCTCGGAAAATAGCTCTGAGAATTACAATGCACGTTCATTTATAGCAAATAGTAAATCTCAGGGCGAATTCAACGTGGCGGTTGTAAGGATACAAGTCAAGGCGAATATATATGTATACCATATCTTTGCATTAAGTAAATTAAGTTTCATACTACAGGAAGATGTAGCCTCCAATTTTTCTACATTTGACCCCAATAATCCAAACACATGATATATAACCTCAAAATCGGTTGAAGACTTTCTTAATTATCAAGGGTTTTATGAAATATCCTATGTCCTTGAAGACTCTTCTGAGCATATGCAATAAAAAAATTACCTGTTTTAAAAAACTTTTAAAATGTTTGACTAGTTTTACTTTTATAAGGCCTTAAAATTTTTAAATACCCGTTTTTGATGCAATGTGTTAACGCTATGTCCCTTTTGCACAGGACGAAAACGAATATTTTTTTCATACCGTTTTCAAAACTCCTTTTTTGGTTTTTAAAAATGGATTGTTAAACGAATTCGAAAAAAGTAAAAAAAAGTTCCAGTTATAGTAAGAACGCCCTGCAGATTACCACAAAGAAAGAACTAGAGCAATTATCTTTAACGGCTTAGTCGTACCAGCGACTTAAAATCAAGGTATTTCGACTAAAACATAATTTTTCACCAAAGTTATAAAAAAGCACATAAATTGTTATATATTAGCAGTTTTTTAGCAGTGGATAGAAATATATATTAGAAAATTGGTTACAATTGGATGTCACTAACCCTTTCATAACCAGGGTCAAGAATACAATTAAAAAAAATTCGAAACTATGTATTTATGAAACAAAGAAAATCATGTAAATGTTGTTTTTACATAAATATTCAAATATAAAATATTTATAACTAAATCTCTAATTTTGTAAGGGTTAATAAAGAGGTTATGTTAAAATTTATAGTATAAACTTTGGACTAAATGGATTTAAAAAAAAAACTACTTTCATATAAATTTGATGTTTTTATAGGAATTTAATTTCAATTTAAATTTCAAATCTTTAAAAATTTTCCACTCGAAATTTTTAAATCTTTAATCTCTAGATATTTTTTTCAATTTAAATGAAAATTAAATTTTGCCATTAATTATAATATTTTTGACATTTGCTGCCATTATTCTGTCAATCAATTGTCACATTTTCTTGTTTCCTTATTATTTATTTAATTTTTCTACCCACCATCAGAATAAATGCGGGGTATATTAAAATTGTTTTTCCGTTTGTAATATATGGAAATATTGGCTTTATGTGTATTTATATAATAAAGGTAAGGAAACTTGAGAAAACAAATAACAAAGTATTATAGTCGGTCAACCAAGATAGTTAGATACTCTACGTTTACGTCTATCAACGAGAAAATTATATAAACTATGTGCTTGTAGCTTTTGTATGTGTAAGTGTCATTGACTAAAATCAAAGATTATGCAAAAGGATTATGGTACACATTCTTTGCTGAAACTTAAAAGTAAAAAAAAAACAATGTTGTACATATAAAAATCTTATGTAGCGTTGTCATAAACTGTAAATCGATTGAACAATACATTAGAAGTATAACGATTATTTGTAAAAAAAAACAAGTAAGAAAATGTTAAAGTCGGTCAAGCCCGACCATACGATACCTTTCACCACTAGGGTTAAAGGTGTTTTTTCTTTCCTATATAAAGACAAATATTTGCTAAATTTTGACATCACACAAACATTTTCTCAAAATTTATATATTTAAGCTGTTTCTGTGATTTGAAGTTATATGAGAGCTAGGGGGTCAAATGCGGACCTATTGACTACAGTTTAGTGATTTTTGTCTATTTTAGTGCGTTGTGAGAAAAGAGTTTGTATGGGAGCTATTATCAAATGTGGACCGATTTCAACGAAATTTGATTTTTGTTTACATAAGCAGTATTTGTTTTAAATTTCATGAAAAAATATTGATATTTGTGGCCAAAATATCAATTCTAGGAAGTGAGATCTATGGGAGGTGCCATAAATAATGAATCGATTTTGACAAATTTTAATAGCCATAGTCAAATTAAAAAAATGATCTGTGCAAAATTTAATCAAATTGTCTGTAGAATTGCGACCTGTACTTTGATAACATGGTTTACATAGGAGTCCAGCCGTCCAGCCATCCAGCCAGCCATCCAGACGGACGCACGGACTGATAAACGGACAGACGGACTGACTGACATCGCTAAATCGACTCAGAAAGCGATTCTTAGACTATTGGTATACTAAAAGATGGGTCTAAGACAAATATTTCTATGCGTTACATACATCAGCACAAACTTATAATACCTTTCCACCTATGGTGGCGAAGGTTATTAGTTCTTTAATTTTATGTTTACTGGTGTCAAAACCATAGAAGTAGTGGTCATACTCAAAGGGAAAGTCATAGTCAAAAGGCATATTGTATTCAAGATACATATCATAGCATAGGGCATTTTAAGTTCGGCCTTGAAGAACTGTAACTCTTTATTAATTGAATTATTTTTTATACGATATTTCTCTTATTTAATGGATGGATGGATATATGAATCAACGAATGGTTTAATGTGAACTTTCGCGTTGTCACCGCAGAGAAGTACAATTTCCATTAAAATAATTGAACACTTTTTTTATATTCTTTTTTCATCTTAAACCAAACGTGTCTCGGACATAAGATAAGAAGATTCTGTCTGCAAGTCTTTGGTAGTGAAAGTATAAGTTTAAAGCTCATATTTTATATACATATCGATGGCTTAATATAAAAAAGGCTTAACTCAATTTTTTTTGTTTTTTTTTTTAAGAAGAAGGAAAAAAGTTTATAGAATTCATATTAATTTAGATATAACAATAATTTTAATACAATTTTTAATAAAAAAAGCAATTCATTATATATTTACCTTTTAAAATTTTTTTGTTGTATCTAAAATTTTACGCACTCAGAATATTATGTAAGTAAAATTAACTTAAAATGTAATTTGAAATAAATGAATATTTAGTTAAAAACCGGTCAACTGTTTTTCCATTCAAATTCAATAAATATTTCATTTAAATTTAACTGACAAATATTTAAACTACATTTTCAGTTTTAAAAACGGAATATTCAGTTGTTTTCAAAAAAATTACTGACAAAAATTTAAACTACATTTTTAGTATAAAAAACGGAAATTTTCATTTATTTTTAAAAAATTGAATGGTAAAAAACTACGTAAAATTTCCGTAAAACGGACAATTTTCATTTGTTTTTGTAATTAACGTAACATAAAAGACGAAACCATAAAAAAGTTATATCCTTTAAGGCATCAAAAAATCAAACAGACAAAACAAAGTTTGTTGTTTGCTTAGGCCATACCCCGTGATAGGCGGCCATTATTATAAAAAGTTTCTTCAGTAAGCAAACCTAAGATACTTAAGGAAAACCAATAATTAAACAAATACGAATTATATTTGATACAATAATTGAAAAAATTTATAAAAACTAAACAACTGATATTTTCAAATGTTACGGATTTTCAGTATGTTTTTGTAGGTTGTTTTTTAAACAAATGTATAAATATGTTAAAAATTAATTTTCATGTAAATTTAAATGAATATTCATTTGAAAACAACATAACCGAAAATTTCTTAAACAACATACAATCAGTTGCTGTAATAATTTCCTGAGTGTACCAGCCAGTGTGTCAAATTTTGTTACAATCGTTTGCCATTTGACCATAGATCCCATATAAAAAACTTACGGAAACACAAAAATACAAAAAGAAAACGGCGTTTATGTTCGTCTGTCCATTAGACAAAAGCGCGATAGCTAGCGCCTTAACAAAAAGAGCTAGAGGGACAAAATTTAACAAAAGTATTTTCGATATCTTGAGAAAGTTGTGTATTGAAAATGGGCAATGTCGGTCCACATTTAGTTGGAGCTCCCATATTGCTCCGCCTCGGGAATCAAATCGAGCCCTTAGATTAAGATGATCGCAAGCGACAGAAAAAATATTGATCGTAAACGACAAAAAATCTTTATTAAACAAAAACGTGAAATGTTTTGGTACATAACATTTTTGTTCTTTGTTAGTTTGCTACTTTCGACAAAGTCATTAAATTTTTTAAAATGGTTTAGAAGTTATGGTGCAAAGTTTGGTATTTGAAGCTTTTTAGTTTTACTTTAATAACTTTTAAGTTACTGGGCGAATTGTGTTGCAATATACAGAAATCGGCCAAAGGGTTGTTGGAGTTTTAGACCAATTTTTAAAAACATGTCCATGTCTAGCACAGTGGCCTCTACACTGAGCCAAAGTTGAGCACCATGGTATGTAAAACCTATTGGTCAGTACAACTTTCGTAAATATAAACCTGTCGAAAAGATTTTTACAAATTCGAAAAATATGCTTACTGTACTACGCTATCTCTAATAGTTTAAAAGATATTTAACGGAATGTCGCTAACGATTATTTAAATCGATATTATGGTGATAAATTGTATACAAAGTTTCGAAAGGGTTAGTTTTAAAGAGTTTTACATAGATTTAGAAGTAACCCATCGATTTAGAAGTAAACCTTGTTTTATGTAACGCAACGCTTCAGCCTACGTTAAATTGTGAATATTAATTAAACAGCTCAATTGAAAAACGCTATAACACACGTTGTTAACTTTACGATAATGAAGCAAATGTATGCACACAATCAGTAAAGACGGTTATGTAACTTGACAAACACTTCATCGAAATGTGCATTTTCAATTGGTTTTTAGCTGAAAGAATGTGCGTAAGTTGTATGTATCACTATTTGTAGAGTAAATGTTTTTGAAGAGTAGTACTTTTCCAATTGCAACTTAGGTTTTAGTAGTTATGTCACACGCGTATAGACAAAATGATAAGGTTTCAAATTTAAATGTTGTAGGAAATTTAAGCTTTTGTAGCCAGCGAGTATAAATAAATATACCAGAGTTCGGCTTTATGTTTCGATATTGGACAATACCTGTTGAGCCTTCATATTTTTAAAATAAATAATGAATTTTAAAATTCTTGAATTACCCTAATTAAGTTTAATATTAAGATAAATGTTAACTTACAAACAGCTTACATTGTAAGCTGTAACTGTTTTGCTGAATTTTGTATATGTTTCGTTGTGAATAGAAACAGCTTAAAGAGTAAAAATAAAAATTGAATTTACTTGCTATTTTGAAATTAAAGCGAACAGTGTTTTTTTTATTTTCACTCAGTGCCCAATTTAAATTATAAATTATTTTATTTAAAAAACAATTACATTTCTAAAAATTATTAGGAAAATTCAATCAACCTCTTCAATTCAACCTCTTCCATGTTACTGTTAACAACAGCGTTTTCACATCAAAATGTTTTTATGTACAATGATAGCGCCTGTTGTGTGACGTATGGCTTCATTCCACGTAATTTAGATAAAAATTCGAATCAGCTTCCAATACCGTTCACCATTGACAGGAAAATTCTAACCATCATCTAAAAACATATGATGATTACTCCAGCTCATAAAGCGCACCAAAAAGTTATTTATTTTGTGTAATGGTGTTTAAGGAAAATCTTATTGATTCCACTTACTCCTAATTCAACAATTTTGCTTATTTATGTAGTTCTTTATTCACCAGTAATGATCGACATCGGAAAATTAAATTTTGATTGAAAATTCAAAATCAATATCAGTTTGCGCTTCAGACGACCATTTGCCGAATTGGCGGCGATGTAAGTCGCTTCATAATAAAATTTCAAAGTAAAGACTCTATAATATAAAGAAATTGCACTTCCGTACATTGATTTGCCATATGGTCCATTTATAAAGTCCTATAAAAATGGAGTGTACCGCTTTTACTCCAATTCTAAAACAACTTATGGAGACGATTATCCAATGAGAGAAAGCTGAGGCAAACACGCGTGCTCATGAAATGTGTGTTTGTTTTTGCTTTTATGTGTTTTTTATTGCTCTTTATCCACTTTAATTTCACTTTTAGCAGAAAAAAATGTATGGAGAGCAATAACTTTATCGAAACCTCGATTTTTTATTCCTCAAACCCGAAAACGAAAACCGTAGAAAAAAACGCGGTTTTAGCTATTTATTTTTCATAATTTTTTGTTGGTATTATACTGAAATAACATTAGCGTATCATAAATTTGCATGCAATTTGTCTATGAAATGAAGCAGAAGAATAAAAAAAAACAAAAGGTGCCTTACAATACGAATGGACAGGTGCAAGGGGAAGACCTGAGACTCAGCCATATTTTCGAAACGTGTAATTCCAAGCAAACGCAAAAACCATTAGACAAAAGCTAATGGAGTTTAATATTTCACTTGATACAAACATAGTAGCATGTACTATAGATGAAGCAGCAGTTAATATCAAATTTGGATCTGAAAATCAAACACTGCTTCAGTTATGGTTGTTGATGTTTTGTATATAAAATTATAAGTCCAGATGTGGAAGAATTTGAAACCGACGAAACGAAGACAATTTTTAAAATCGATTGCCCATATAAATTTGAACCTAGGCTGTAAGAAAAACTGTTCAGTATTTCAAAAGTTCGTCAGTTTGTAATAATATTGTACAAAAACGTTAAAAAGCTTCATAATCGTGAATTAAGTTAACTCTTAGATTTCTGCTTCTTAAAGAAAGTATTTATGACTTTGAAATTGTAAATTCTTTTAAAAACTCGTTGCTGTTCGTAAAAATGATTATTGAAGTAATTTGTCGCTCGGATGCAATTATTGTACAAACTAAAGGGGTTATGCAGTTTCAACTCAACTTCTAAAACTAAAAAAACACCAGATAAAAAACGTATTAAATTATAACTAGATATATTATGTTTTTTTTTTTTTATAAAAGGCAATTTCTATATGAACAGCCGTGGTATAGCAGGTTAGTCATCCGCCTAGCATACCAGAGGTCCCAAGTTCGATCCCCGGCCAGACTCACTTGAAAAAAAATAAAACTTTTCAAAAAAGCGGCGGTTCACCTCATAACTCAGCTAGCCACTGGTTATTGAGTATAAGGCTATGAAAAACTTCTCTAACTAATGCATTTGCCGTTCGGAGCCGGCGTTAAAACGTAGGTCCCTTTCAATGAGTCTAAAAATAGAATCGGATGCAGCTCATTGTCTGAGAGAAGTACCCCTTGTTCCAATTGGAATGTTGTCGGGGAATTATATATATATATATATATATATATATATATATATATATATATATATATATATATATATATATATATAATTTCTATATACAACAATTAAAAAAAAACTAAAAATTTAAAAAATCTAAATTTTTATATTTAACATCTTCAAAAAGAATGGGGGGTATATTGAGATTGTCATTCCGTTTGTAATTTCCTTAATATTGGCTCAAAAATCAAAAACGATATATATTCTGAATCCTTATGAAATTCTAAGACGATTGAGCGATGTCCGTCTGTCTGTCTGTCCGTCTGTCTGTTCGTCTGTCTGTCCGTCTGTCTGTTGAAATCACGATAATGCCTAAACAAAAGGAGCTAGCTCACTGAAACTTAGCAGAAACATTCGTCATCTATGAGAAAAAAAAATTGGTATTGAAATTGGGCAAAGTCGGTTAACATTTGACCATAGCTCCCGTATAACCTCGTCTAGACTAATCGCTTATTTGCTAATAAATGACAAATTATAACAGCTATGATGATAAAATTTGGTATAGCTCCCATATAAAAAACTTAAGAAAACAGCCTAAATTCCACCTGAAATTCACTTAAATGCCAATAAATGATAAATTGTAATAGCTTTGGCCACTAAATTTGGCACAAGGAAGCCATTGTGCAAAATTTTGTCACTATCGGTCACCATTTGACCATAGCTCCCATATAAAAAACTTACGGAAATACAAAAATACAAAAAGAAAAGGGGGTTTATGTCCGTCTGTCCGTTAGATAAAAATGCGACAGAGCCTTAACTAAAAAGGCTAGAGCAACAAACTTTTACAAAAGAAAGTCTTATATGAATGCCAGCCAGTGTACAAAATTTTGTTACAATCCGTCACCATTTGACCATAGCTCCCATATAAAAAAACTTACAGAAATACAAAAATATAAAAAGAAAAGGAGATTTATGTCCGTCTGTCAGTCAGATAAAAGATCTACAAGATCTAGAGAGACAAAATTTTACAAAAGTAATTTTAATATGTTATACACTAAGAGAAAAATGACGATCTGATTTCAAGAAAAAAAATCTACAATATAAGATTGCGAAATCTTGAATTTTCAATCTTGAAAATATAGCCAGTAAGATTTATATTCTTAAATTTAAGAATAAATTCTTATTTATGAGAATACAATCTAAAAATAAACATGTAATTTGTTTGCTTTTAAGATTTTAATCTTATTATAAGATTTTAAATCTTAATTTTAGATCGTATTCTTTATTTCAAGATTGTGATCTTGATTTCAAGATTTTATTCTTATTTTGAAGATTGTAAGTTCTAATCTTAAGATCGTATTCTTGATTTTGTAGATTTGTGTGCTTGTTTAAGGGAAATTTCTCAGTATTTTGTCATAAATTATAATACGCCGACCAAAGTAGTTGCGAAAAAGTGAAAAACTAATTTTTTGAAAAAAAAAAATATAAATTTAATAAGAAATATAAATGGAAAACCTTAATCCGGATGAAGTGATCCTTTTAAATATTTCAATAGAATGAAATTTAGTTCCGGTATGTGATGGGGAGTATGAATTGAACTGCCCTTCACAAGAAATTTCATCAGATTTCTCGGACGATGACTCGTTGCTGAAAATTTTTTTGAAATAATTCGATCTGGAATGCGTTTTTCCGTACTGCAGCGTAAGTTTTTAATCATATTTATAAATACATAAGTAAATTTCTTTATAAAAAATTATATTGATTTAATTTGTTTCAGGCTCAAATGTAACTTTTAGAAGTCTGTAGTATATGAAAGCAGATGATGTAAAGGAAGCCATCCCACCCTTAGGACTTCGAATGGAGTTTCGTGAAAAATTATTTGTCTGGAAAAAGAAACAGGTTTTAATATTTTATTTAGAAAGTAAATTAAACCACTAATAGTTTTGTCCTTTAGTTTGAAATTGATGAAGATACACTTTCGATGCCGTCGAAGGTAGGTCAGTGGCTACAAAAATGTGTGGATGTAACTTCCACTCTATCGTCTCTGTAAATGTGGAAGTTAACAAAAAAGTATTTGACAAGGTAAAAGTATTAGATAATTACTTAATACATTAAAATGTGTACAAAACATAAAATATTTTCGTTTATTTATATAGGATTTAGCTTCATTATTGAATGAATCAGTTAGTGGCAAAAACATCCTAGAATTTTATGCTTCACACAAAGATTTAAACAATAACTATCGTGATGAGCTGATCCAGATTATAGTACATCAAATTCTAAAAAAGGATCTCCCACTTCATCCTCACGATTTCCAAGATATATTGACAGAAATATGCACACTTTTTCCAACGGAAGATGAAGTCAAGGTATTTTTAGGATAAATTTTTTTACTAACTACCTATAATCTAAAATAAATTTTAAAATATAGGAATACTATTACATTCCTCGAAGAGGAAAAAAATAATAAAAAATGTGTTTTATTTTATCTTTAAATACGAATATTATAATAAGAAAAAACGTGCTGATAATAAGATTTTCTGCTTGAAATCGAAACTTTGTCTGCTTGAAAGTAGAGTAAATGCGAAAAATCTTATTTTAAGAATAAACTCTTATTTTTCAAGATTGTTTGTAAGATCGCAATCTTGAAAAAGTTCTAAGAACAAGATCGATAATTAAGAATGCGTTCTTATTATTTAAGATTATGTTCTTATTAATTAAGAGTGCATTCTTAAAAATTAAGAATTTAATCTTAATTAATAAAAACACATTCTTAGTTATCGATCCTGTGCTTAGATTTTTTTTAAGATTGCGATCTTACAAAGAATCTTAAAAAATTAAGATTTTATTCTCAAAATAAGATTTTTCGTATTTACTCTACTTTCAAGCAGAAAAAGTTTCGATTTCAAGCAGAAAATCTTATTATCAGCACGTTTTTTCCCTGAGTGTAGAAGTCGTGTACTGAAAATGGGCGAAATCGGTTCACATTTAGTTAGAGCTACCATATAACCCCTCCCCGGGAAACACATGAATGTTGATAAATTGAGTACAATTGTAATAGCTATGATGGCTAAATTTAGAATAGAGAAGTTTCATGCAACTATTGGTCAGTATATCAAATTTTATAGGAATCGGTCAATATTTGACTATAGCTTTCATATAAAAAACACTCCCGGAAACCAAAAAATATTTAGCAAGGACCAGTTAAAAGCTATTAAATTAGAAACTATGACAGCTATTGCCACTAAATTTGCAAAATAAGCTTTATGTAAATACCAGCCAGTGTGTGAAATTTTGTTACAATCTGCCAACATTTTGGTATAATTCTTATATATATATTACATCCCCTTTTTTTATATCTACATCAAAAAGATTCGGAGGTACAAGCAGATTATGTATATGGTAGATGCATTAGGAACTCCTAACAAAATATATGGACCAGTCGTATTACTATCAACTTCTTTATCCTAACTAAATACTAAGCTAAACGAAAAGTATTTAACAACTTAAAACCATACCCGGTTACGATAACGAATTTTGTTCAAAGTAAATATATACTAGGGAAACCACTTACACACTTTTGAATGTTGAACTATTAAGCTACTGCAACCGAAGTTATTCCAAATATTTTACCAACAACAACTTTTTTCCAATTTGGTCCACGTTTTGAGTTTGCTGCACCCTCGTAGATATATTAGATATGTTTCTAAATTTGATATAAGATATGGGTATATAAGATTCGGCACAGCCGAATATAACACTATTACTTGTTAAATCTGCAAATGTTGTCTAAATATTATAAATAAAGTATACCAATAGGCTTAGAATCACTTTCTGAGTCGATTTAGCGATGTCCGTCCGTCCGTCTGGCTGGCTGGGCGGCTGGCTGGCTGGCAGGACCCCCCATGTTAACCTTGTAATCAAACTACAGGGCCCTATTTCAATAAACTACAATTCTACAAGTTTACAAGTTATAAATACAAGTATAATTCTTACAAGGGCTGTTCAATTGTGTTTCATTAAAATTTTCACAACAATTGTAGCTTTTTGGACTTGTAAACTACAATTTCTATAATTACAATTCCTAAAATTACAATTTCTACAATTATAATAAAATAAAATATTTTAATAAATATATGGAGTCAAATAAAACATTTTTGAACTCGTGCTGAACCACACCATCTACGATTTTCATGAAATTTTATACATTCTCCTAGCCTAGGCAATTTTTACACTTATTCAAAATTTTTAATTTCGCTTTTGTTCAGATTATATGGCGGTTCAAAGTTTGTTTTTTTCAAGATTTTTTCCGAATAATACCCTATATAGTATATGCCTATAACTTTTGATACAGTTATCAAAATTTGTACTGAAATATTATGAATTATTTTAGAAAAAGCTTTTTGTTTTCCGATCTACCATGGGCTCATTTTTTTGGTTTTCATATTTTGTTGTCTACACTATTATCCGTATTTGAGAAAATGATAAAAAAAAATGGAAGATATGCTTTTTGAGGTATTCTTGAGTTAAGGACATCATTGATTTCCCTTATTCTGCATACATGATTATATTTTCATATCCTTCACCACTATAGATGGAAAGCGTATTATAAGTTTGGGCTGATGTATGAACCGCATAGAAATATTGGTCATAGACCACCTTCAATAAAATTCATTCAAAATAAATAAATGGTCATTAATATTGATTTGATTTTGTGTTAATTTAAATTTAAATTCAATTTATCATTCACTTGTAACTTGTAAAAAGAGAGTCTCAGTCGACCCTATGCTTTTTTTCTACAATTCTACAAGTGTACAAGTACAAATTTAGATTAGTGAAACAAAACCACTTGTAGAAGTATGACTTGTAAACTTGTGAATTGTAAAAATCACTTGTAGCTACAAACTTGTAATTGTATTTTAATGAAACACAATTTTTTAAAAGTTCACAATTTTACAGGCAAAAACACTTGTAGTTGTAGACTTGTAGCTTAGTGAAATAGGGCCCAGGTCGCAATTTTAAAGATCATTTGATAAAATTTGGCACAGATCATTTTTGACATTCGTCAAAATCGGTCCATTTTTTATGTTACCTCTCATAGGTCCCACTTCCCGGAATTTATATATTGGCCACAAAAATCAATATTTTTTCATAAAATTTAAAACAAATACTTCTTATGTAAACTTAAATCACTGTACAAAATTTCGTTGAAATCGGTCCACATTTGACTATAGCTCCCATAAAAACTCTTTTCTCAAAATGCACTAAATTAGACAAAATTCACTAAAACACTCGTAAGTCCGAAGATAATAAGAATTTTGAGTTTATGTTTTGTAACAACTGTAATCAATTTGTCCACATTTGACCCTAGCTCTCATATGTATAAGTCCAAATGAAGGAAACAGTTTAAATATAAAAGTTTTTAGAAAATGTTTGTATGATGGCAAAATTTAGCAAATATTTGTCACTTTATAGGAAAAAGAACACCTTCGACCGTAGTGGCGAAGGGTATCGTATGGTCAGGCTTAACCACTATAGCTCTTTATTACTTGTTTTTTTTTTTTGTAAAAGGCAATTTCTATATTCAACAATAAAAAAGGACAAAAAATTTAAAAAAATTTGAATTTTTATATTTAACATCTTTTTTGAAAAATCAGTTTAACTTTTCATGTTTTCATCTACTTTTTTCTTAGATAATCCATTTATCCATATATTATACTTGTTTTTTTTTGAGTATCCATTAAGAGCAAAATTGGTTAAAATAAAATTTGTTGTATTACATTACACAAAATTTACTTGCATTTTTCACATTCTGTCATTTACCGACAGGAGGAAGTCAATTCCTGAAATGGGTCGAACTTGTTTGTTTGAATTTGATGAGTTTTTGTATGCAAACAATCAGCGGCATGTAATCTGATCAATTTAATTAAATTCCAATATAAAGAGGCTATTACGGTTAATTAGTTAGTTATTGAGTGAATATTTATATGCATTTAACAATTTATCGTGTAGTTTACTCACTTTAACATCTGCGCAACAGAGATAAATGTGAAGCAGAGACAAGTTAATAGAGTTGATTTTGTAGGCACAAGATATCTGGAATTCGAGACTTATTTGTATTTTCATTATTGATTCATTAAATGAGTTTTTGAAATATGCTTATCTTACCAGACCTATGGATATAGCTATAGGTTTTAAAAAAACCTAAAGAAGATTTTTTCAGTGTTAAAAAAGAAGTAAAATAGTTTGTAAAACACCTGCATGTAAAGTGAAGTTGTTTTAAAAGATTTTACAAAAATGGATAAGGAGATATCTGGCCTAACAAGTAAGAGTCTTACATTCCATTACATTCCATCAAATTCGATTAAAATTACATGTATTTCTAAGCTAAGAACTATTTATACCCTTCACCAAAATAGGTGGAAAGGGTATTATAAGCTTGTGCTTATGTATATAACGCATAGAAACATTTGTCTTTAGTATAAAATAGACTTAGAATCACTTTTTGAGTCGATTAAGCGATGTCAGTCAGTCCGTCCGTCTGGCTGGTCCGCTGGCGGGCTGGAACGCTGGTATAGCTGATCCGCTAGCGGGCTGGACCCCTATGTAAGCGATGTAATCAAAGTACAGGTCGCAATTCTAAAGATAATTAGATGAATTTTTCACAGATCATTTTTTGAAAGTGGGACCATTGCTATTGAAATTCGTCAAAATCGGTTCATTATTTATGGTACCTCCCATAGGTCTTACATACCGGAATTGATATTTTGGCCACAAATATCAATATTTTTACACGAAATTCAATACAAGTACTGCTTATGTAAACCAAAATCAATGTACCAAATTTCGGTCCACAGTTGACCATAGCTCCCATACAAACTCTTCTGGCAAAACACACTAAATTGGACAAAAATGACTAAAACGCTCGTAAATCTGAATATAATGAGAATTTTAAGTTTATTTTTTGCATACATAATTTTTAATAGTCAATTTACAAATTTTCGAGACAATCGACCTTAGCTCTCATAGTACCTGGTTGACCGAGCCTTGCTCGGAGCTTTATGATAAGCCTTTTTAGGCAAATTTTAAAGTTTTAATATATTTTATTTTATAAAGTGCTAAAATAAATTTAGAGGAAAGACATTGTACAAATATTCAGTTAATTTTGAATTATTTTATTTATTTTGTATGACCAATACATAGTTTGCATAGTTTACAGTTTAACTCATTTTAATAATTTTGGAAATTGGTCATACCAATACGAACCTTCGTCGACTCATGCACAACAATTTTGCTAAAGATTATAGTCTGATCAAATGCACAGTTTACGATTTAATTAATTTTCAGTAGTTTTCAGTGGCGCCACCTGAAGTTGTTTATACCAACTAAGAAACCTTCGTCTGCTTATGCGTAACAACTTATACCATAATCAGATGCACAGTTTACAACTTTGCTCATTCCAATTAATAAACCTTCTTAGACTTTGCTGAAGATTATAGCATGATTATATGTACAGCTTACGATTAAATTTCAGTGGCGCCACCTGTCGAAATTTCTTCATACCAACTAAGAAACCTTCGTCGGCTCATGTGCAACAACTTTGCCAAAGATTATAGCATGAATAAATGTACAGCTTACGATTAAATTGACTTTGAGTAAGTTTAGTAGCGACACCTGTCGGAAATTATTCATACCAACTAAAAAGCCTTCGCCGGCTCATGTGCTACAACTTTGTTAACGATTATAGCATGATCAAATGTACAGTTTACGATATAATTAATTTTTAGTAATTTTTAGTGGCGTCATCTGTCGGAAATTAGTCTTATCAACTTAAAAACCTTCGCCGGCTTATCCGCAACATCTTCGCTAAAGAGCATAATATGATCAAATTCACAGTTTACTATTCTATAAAGAACATACATACAGACAAACATTCGTTTGTTTAAAAGGTATAACAATACTAATTTTTCCCTTTTTTATCCCTTAATTTCAAAAAGTTCCATATGCATGTTTGGTATTTTTTTGGTACTAATTGAATTTGGCACATTTTGTTAAAACGCAGTTAACATAATGTTCCTCTTCATATTACTTTTTGAGATGTTAAGTTATCATTTTATCCCTTTTTACCCATTTTGGCCCCAGATTCAAAAAAGTACTAAATACGTCTTTAATATTTCTTTCACATCTATTGATTGCAGTACAAAGTTTCTTTCTATATTCTTTAGTTTAAAATATAAGAGTTGGTTAAAAAGATACCAAAAAAAACAATTTTCACCCTTATCGGACTTAGTTTCAAAAAAGTACCAAACACCTGTCCTCTTATTTTTATAACTGTTTAAAACGTAATTTTAATTTTCTTTCTATACCTATTACTTTATTAGATATAGCGTTTTCGATTTTTCCCCCTTTTACCCGTTTTTACCCTCTTAGAGGCAAAGGTTCCAAAAGTCCCTTCTTCGTCGACCTATACATCAAAAAAGATACCCACTGTCCAAATTTTATCAAAATCGTTAGAGGAAATGTTTGTATGATGGCAAAATTTAGCAAATATTTCTCTTTATACAGGAAAAACAACACCTTTGACCTTAATGGTGAAGGGTTTCATATGGGCGGGCTTGACCGACTATAGCACTTTCTTACTTGTGTTTTTTTTTATTGTATATCTATCTGCAAATATTTACGTGTGTATATTGGAGTGTCCCACCTTTACGTGGAGAAAATTAACGTAAGAAATATATATTAGAATGTTCGGTCTAATATCATTAACCCTTTTATTACCAGAGTCCAAGGAAAATTTATAAAATATATTATTTTTTCAAAAAGTACTAGAAATTATATCTTTTTATTATTATATTTTCAAGGAAATTCAAAAAATTGTTCAAAGGTGCCTTTAAATATGTTTTTAAACAAATTAACCCTTGCGTACCCATATACTATAAATAGTTCCTATGCTTAGCCCATGCGTACTCAAGGTTTAATTTGTATTAAAATGTAATTAAAGGCGCATTTGGACGATTTTTTAATTTTCATTGAAATATAACAATAAAAACATGTAATTTCTAGTTTCTTTTCGTAAGGATTTAATATTTAAACAATTTTACTTTTGAGCCTGTTTATTACCAGGGTTAATGACATCCGATTTCAACCAAAATTCTAATATATATTTCTATCCATTGAAGCAATTAGTATTTCAGTTCTTATATCTCATAGATTTCAAGAAAATCACACATTTTATTATCCCTATAAATTTTTGTTCAATTTTTTATTAATGTCAATTGACCCCTTAATTAATTTTATATCTATATTCATGGTTTCGAAAATATATAATGTTTAGAAACAAACAACCTAACCTTATTTTATCCAACATTCTTCGCCCTTTTTTTCTTGGTACCTTTAAAAACTGATCATATGACACCCTACACCTGACAGTTGTTTCGTCTACTGTAAAAACAAGCAAAGTTCACTTTTTTGCAAAATAATGTATGATGCCAAAAGATAGACAAGCATGTCGTCACCTGAAATGCAAAAGGGCGTAACTAACACAAAAATTTATTCAAACAAAAGGTATAAAATTTTGCTCAAAATTTGTATGGTAGTTAAGCCCTTTTGGTTTCAGAAAATATCCAACTTGTTTTTCTTCTTCTGTTATCCTTGACTCCCAGTGGAGCATAGGGCCAAACTTGTTTTTAAGCCCTTTTATTTTTTTGAAATTGCTCAAAACTAAAAGTTTTATTAAGCCCTTTTATTATGGGGTTGCCCAAAAAGTAATTGCGGATTTTTTAAAAGAAAGTAAATGCATTTTTAATAAAACTTAAAATGAACTTTAATCAAATATATAATTGCCATTTTGTTCGATAACCTTTTGCCATCTTGCCGGCAAATTTAGTATTCCACGCTCATAGAACTTCAGGCCTTTATCTGCAAAAAACTGAACCAAGTGCGATTTTATAGCCTCATCATTGCCGAAAGTTTTACCATTTAAGGAGTTCTGCAAAGATCGAAATAAATGGTCTAATGGTGCAAGGTCAGGGCTATATGGTGGATGCATCAAAAGTTCCCAGCCAAGCTCACTCAGTTTTTGGCGAGTGACCAAAGATGTGTTTGGTCTGGCGTTGTCATGGTGGAATACGACACCTTTACGATTGACCAATTCTGGTCGCTTCTCCTTAATGGCTGTATTCAATTTGTCCAATTGTTGACAGTAAACATCCGAATTAATCGTTTGGTTCCTTGGAAACAGCTCAAAATATACCACACCCTTCCAATCCCACCGAACAGACAGCATAACCTTCTTTTGGTGGATATCAGCCTTTGAAGTGGTTTGAGCTGGTTCACAATGCTTGGACCATGATCGTTTTCGATTAACGTTGTTGTAAACAATCCATTTTTCATCTCCAGTTATTTATGATTCGTTTTAAAAACGGATCGAATTCATTGCGTTTAAGGTGAATATCACAAGCGTTGATTCGGTTTGTTAAATGAATTTCTTTCAATACATGTGGTACCCAAATATCAAGCCTTTTCACCAATTTAAGACTTTTTATGTAATAATGAACGGTTGATTTTGGTATATTTAATTTCTCTCCTATCTCACGCTCAGTTACATGACGATCCAATTCGATTAATGCTTTGATTTGGTCATCATCAACTTCATTTGGCCGACCTGAACGTGGCTCATTTTTAAGTGAAAAATCTCCAGAACGAAATTTGCGAAACCAATTTTGACACTGTCTTTCTTTTAAGGCTTTATCACCATACACATCTCGTAACTTTTTAGCAACCTGCTCTGCGTTTTTTCCTTTACGGAAATAATAAAGTAAAATATAACGAAAATGCTCCTTTGTGTGCTCCATATTAAAAAGGTCGCCAAACAAATAAATGTAAACAAAATTTCGCGCACTTTTTTTCTAAAGAAAGTTAATTGTGACAGCTTATAAATGTCAAAAGAAAAAATGCAATTAAAAAGTCCCAAGTCGTTGAAAAAAATTGTCAAAGCCGACTATATGAAAAATCCGCAATTACTTTTTGGGCAACCCAATATTTTGTTTTTAAGCCCTTTTATTTTTTCGAAATTGCTCAAAACTAAAAGTTTTTTACTATCTTAATTTTTAGAAGTTTTTTTGCTAATGCCTTGTTGACCCAATTCCTAAATTCGGATTTAATATTAAATTTAAAAGTTATAACGTTTTTGGCTTCTTCTGTAAAAAAGAACTAGAACGTAACTAAACGTTCTTTTGTAGTTTAGGTGACGATATGTATTTCTAACTAAGAATTTTTTTTTTAATTTTTCATTAAATTGTCATACAATAAAATGGAATTTATTCTTCGTTTAGGGTGTTATGGTATCTTATAGATCTACATTTCTGATTTCCCCTCGTACTTTATCTGTAAACTGATTAAACTTAAAAGTAATGACCTTAAACACTAAGCGTTTCCTCTGCGTAACCTATTCAATAATTCTCTAAAACCTTTTATCTATTGCAAAAAAAAAAATATATGTATGTAAAAGTAAATTCCCTTCACAAAATGTCATCGCACAAATTAAACATTTAGCCCTTATAGATACATTTTTTTAAGTTAGTTTTTTTTTTTGTTATAATTTTGCCTTGTGCTCTTGCTATTAGTTTCATTTGAAAATAAGGAAACGACTCACATACCGCCACAATACAATGGAGATGACGTTAGTTACTGTGACTCCTGCTGCAGCAGTCGATGCTGACGATGTTTGTTAAGCTAATATTTTCATTTCTGCGAAAAATTCCCCATTGCCGTCAAGCGGATATCAACTAACTGGTTGCCATTTCCTTTGGGTACAAAAAAGTTTTCGTTTCCTCTTTCATACTCGTAGTTTGTTTTAATTTTTGCCGTCTTTCTCCTACTCTGTTGGTTTAGCTATGGATGTGTGTGTATGTGAAAGTATTTTGTTGTATGCACTTCTCTTTTAGAGTTTATTTCATTATCCTTGTTTTTATCCTTACCCCATGGAATTCTATGCCACAGTTTTAGAGTATCATCATCAGCAGCATTTGAAATCAATAGCAAGAGCTATTGAATTGTTTTGAGTTTCAGGATAAAATGTTAAGATTTTTCTTGTGTTTATTATTTGCTTAAAGCTTAAGATTTGCATTCTAATGAATGTTGAAGCATTTTGATGTCATTAGGTTTGATGAGTGTCAATGTTTTAATGTATTGTAAAATTGTAAATTAACTTTTCTGTTTTGTATAAAGTAATTGAAGTGATTATTATACACATTTTTTTTTCAATATTTCAATATTCAATATTTCTGTTATTATGAGTATAGCCACCATCAAAATTTTCTAAATATTGGCTATAAAAAAAAATTAAAGTTTATTTGAAATGCTTATGTCTGTCTGTCTGTCTGTCTGTCTGTCTGTCTGTCTGTCTGTCTGTCTGTCTGTCTGTCTGTCTGTCTGTCTGTCTGTCTGTCTGTCTGTCTGTCTGTCTGTCTGTCTGTCTGTCTGTCTGTCTCTGTCTGTCTGTCTGTCTGTCTGTCTGTCTGTCTGTCTGTCTGTCTGTCTGTCTGTCTGTCTGTCTGTCTGTCTGTCTGTCTGTCTGTCTGTCTGTCTGTCTGTCTGTCTGTCTGTCTGTCTGTCTGTCTGTCTGTCTGTCTGTCTGTCTGTCTGTCTCTGTCTCTGTCTCTATCTCTGTCTGTCTGTCTGTCTGTCTGTCTGTCTGTCTGTCTGTCTGTCTGTCTGTCTGTCTGTCTGTCTGTCTGTCTGTCTGTCTGTCTGTCTGTCTGTCTGTCTGACTGTATGTCTGTCTGTCTGTCTGTCTCTGCCTCTATCTGTCTGTCTGATAGGTCACTGGAATTTGGCACAAATATTCTTCATTTTTCGGAAAATTTTGGTATTGAAATTGGGCTAAATCGGTTTTCATTTGGCCATAGCTCCCGTATAACCTCGCATAGGCCAATCACTTATTTGCGAATTAATAACAAATTATAACAGATTTGACAATAAGATCTGGCACAGAGAAGTTTTATATAATCATTATGCAGCGTATTAAATTTCATCGAAATCGGTTCACATTTTACTATAGCTCCCATACAAAACACCTACGAAAACAGCCTAAATTGAACCCAAAATACACTTTAATGCCAATAAATGAGGAACTGTAATAGCTAGGGCCACTAAATTTAGAACAAGAAAGACATATGTGAATACCAGCCAGTGTACCAAATTTTGTTACAATCGATCACCATTTGACCATATCTTCCATATAAAAACTTGACGTTAACAAAAAAAATACGAAAAAGAGCTAGAATAACAAAATTTTACAAATTGAAAAAGTTGTGTATTAAAAATGGATGTGAACCCCGCCTCGGGAATCACATTAATGCTGATATATGGAATACAATTGTAAAAGCTATGGCGATTAAATTTAGAATAGGAAAATTTTATGCAACTATTGGTCAGTATATCAAATTTTAGAGGGATCGGTCTATATTTGACCACAGCTGTCATATAAAAACCACATCCAGAAACCACTCAAATGCCACAAACGCCAGTTAAAAGTTATTAAATTATAAACTTTAACAGCTATGGCCACTAAGTTTTGCGTAATTAAGCTTTATATAAATATCAGCCAGTATATAAAATTTTGTGACAATCGGTCAATATTTGGCTATAGTTCTTATTTCTATAAAATCTCCTTTTTATATCTACAATCAAAAAGATTTATAGGTACATTTAGTTTCTTGAGGCTACACCTACGAAATTATATAGCTATCAGTCAATGTTTAGACCTGACTTTGAGATATGTTTCTAAATTAAGCACAATTTGATGGTAATGGATATTATATATCTTAGATTCGGCACAGCCGAATATAACACTCTTATACTCTTAACACAATTTATATTAAAAAAAAAAACATGCAATAGAAAAAATGTATGCAATTTAAATAAAGAATTTTCTATAAAATACTAGCTGTACCATACGCTCGTTGCTGTGCCATCAGCTTAAATAAATTACAAAAATATCCAATTAATTTTTAATCATTTTATTGATTTTGTCCTATAAGCACACAATCAAATGCATAGTGTACGATTCAATTCATTTTAAATCATTTTCAATGACGCAATCTTGTTAATGATCATAGCATGATCAAATGCACTGTTTACGACGTGTATAAAGAAGATAAATTATATAATTTATATTATGTATGTATATATGCATACATATTATAAATTATATAATTTCCATATATGGAAACTATAGTGTACAATATAAAATAATAATAAATATAAAAAATTTCCATGGATTCTAAAAAAATTCTAAAAAATTTCCATGGATTCTAAAAAATACAAAAAAATTTCCATGGATTCTAAAAAAAATACTAATTTGTTACAAAAACTGTGATAAGTGATAAACCGATTTTAAGCAAACTTCACTTAAACCATCTACTATATAGAACAAATTCTAAATTTTTAGTTTGGTTAGGTGAGCCCGTTCTTGTGTTATAAAGTTACAATCAAAAGTGGCATTAATTTTTATATGTTAAGATATGTATATTTATTAACTACACCACATTTTTACTTGATTTATACAAATTTACTTTATTTCTAGAAAGTTTGAAAAAACTACAATTTCGGAAACCAAATATTTAAAATTATGTTATATGAATCATTATTAATTTTCAAATCTTCATACATTACCGAAACCCTATACACAAATTTTTGTCATTACTCTGATTCAAAAATAATGCTCTTATAAAATTAACTTATGCCTTCTAAAGGAAGCCTTTCGAACTTTAATAGAAATATTAAATTAAAAGGTATAAATTAAAAGGTATTCCTTCAAATATTAAAGTTTCGTAACATGAATAGCTTTTCTGTAAAATAATTTTAATTTTTTTAACAACTATTTATGAGCATAATTCATAAAGTAAACATTTTCATTATTTGTCAAAGAATATCAATATTCTTAAGTGCAGCTTCAATATATAATATTTTTCTTCGATAACAAAACTTATACATTTAATAAAATTTTCAATATTTCCTATAATTTTGCACTAGCTATAAACGTTAGGGTGTCCTAGAGTTTATGGAAATATTTTTTTCCCTTAATTTGAAAAATTCCTATAACATTAAATTTTTGAAAAATTTCCTATAAAAAGTAAATTTTTGAAAAATTTCCTATAAAAAGTAAATTTTTGAAAAATTTCCTATAATAAGTAAATTTTTGAAAAATTTCCTATAAAAAGTGAATTTTTGAAAAATTTCCTATAAAAAGTGAATTTTTGAAAAATTTCCTATAAAAAGTGAATTTTTGAAAAATTTCCTATAAAAAGTGAATTTTTGAAAAATTTCCTATAAAAAGTGAATTTTTGAAAAATTTCCTATAAAAAGTGAATTTTTGAAAAATTTCCTATAAAAAGTGAATTTTTGAAAAATTTCCTATAAAAAGTGAAGTTTTGAAAAATTTCCTATAAAAAGTGAATTTTTGAAAAATTTCCTATAAAAAGTAAATTTTTGAAAAATTTCCTATAAAAAGTAAATTTTTGAAAAATTTCCTATAAAAAGTAAATTTTTGAAAAATTTCCTATAAAAAGTAAATTTTTGAAAAATTTCCTATAAAAAGTAAATTTTTGAAAAATTTCCTATAAAAAGTAAATTTTTGAAAAATTTCCTATAAAAAGTAAATTTTTGAAAAATTTCCTATAAAAAGTAAATTTTTGAAAAATTTCCTATAAAAAGTAAATTTTTGAAAAATTTCCTATAAAAAGTAAATTTTTGAAAAATTTCCTATAAAAAGTAAATTTTTGAAAAATTTCCTATAAAAAGTAAATTTTTGAAAAATTTCCTATAAAAAGTAAATTTTTGAAAAATTTCCTATAAAAAGTAAATTTTTGAAAAATTTCCTATAAAAAGTAAATTTTTGAAAAATTTCCTATAAAAAGTAAATTTTTGAAAAATTTCCTACAAAAAGTAAATTTTTGAAAAATTTCCTATAAAAAGTAAATTTTTGAAAAATTTCCTATAAAAAGTAAATTTTTGAAAAATTTCCTATAAAAAGTAAATTTTTGAAAAATTTTATATAAAAAGTAATTTTTTTTTAAATTTTATATAAAAAGTAATTTTTTTTTAAATTTTATATAAAAAGTAAATTTTTGAAAATTTTTCTATAAAAAGTAAATTTTTGAAAAATTTTCTATAAAAAGTAAATTTTTGAAAAATTTTGTATAAGAAGTAAATTTTTGAAAAGTTTCCTATAATAAGTAAATTTTTGAAAAATTTCCTATAAATAGCAAATTTTTCAATAATTTTCTATAAAAAGTTAATTTTTGAAAAATTTCCTATAGCAAGTAAATTTTTAAAAAATTTCCTATAAAAAGTAAATTATTGAAAAATTTCCTATAAAAAGTAAATTTTTGAAAAATTTCCTATAAAAAGCAAATTTTTGAAAAATTTTTTGTAAAAAGTAAATTTTGAAAAATTTCCTATAAAAAGTAAATTTTTGAAATTCGTGTTTGGTACTATTTGGCAGATGGGTCAAAAAAGGCGTGAAAATGGTAAAAAATAATTGTAGGCACTTCTTTCAACCCATGTGTATCTTTTGAACCAATCAACACAGAAACAAAATTTGAAACGGAGGCTTTAAACAAGAAAAAAATTTAAACATATTTTTGGTACTTTTTTGATTTAGGAGGTAAAAAGGGGTAAAAACGGGGAAAAAAATTTAGGGTACGTACATTTTTCATTATCTTTGTATATCTTTTTTTATAGAAAATTTTCGATATAAAATTTTTTATAGAAAATTTTCGATATAAAATTTTTTATAAAAAATTTTTGATATAAAATTTTTTATAAAAAATTTTTTATATAAAATTTTTTATAGAAAATTTTCGATACAAAATTTTTCATAGAAAATTTTCGATACAAGATTTTTCATAGAAAATTTTCGATACAAAATTTTTAACAGAAAATTTTCGATACAAAATTTTTCATAGGAAATTTTCGATACAAAATTTTTCATAGAAAATTGTCGATACAAAATTTTTTATAGAAAATTTTCGATGCAAAATTTTTCATAGAAAATAGGCTCATGTTTGTTTGGAGACCTAGGCTATATGGCTGACTTAATGGCTTGTTAAAGTAATAATAAAATATTGATAAATGCTGCTAGTGATATAGGTCGTCAACAAGTCAAATATATTCCAAAAGTTTCTAGAGGGTCTGTAAGACTTGCAAACACTATAAGGTTCCAAAGCGATAACGATTTGCAGGAGTCCAAGTTATTATGGAACGCGATAAAAGTGAATACTACCTATAAACATATATAAAAAGCATTTGTTGGAGTCCTATGTTCCAGTTAAAATTTAAGGCTTAAATATAAGTATATATATATCCTAAAGTACACTTTCATTGGGACATCCTAGAGAATGTGTGAATGAAAAGTAAAATGAAAATTGAATTTTCATAATTTTTCTTCCTTTACTTTCATTTATTTGAGAACATTTTACAATGTTAGATGCTGCAACGTTGGCATTTATTTCCAACAATATCTACTTACTCTAGTTAGTTTTTTAACCCATTTATACCCAAATTTTCCATGAACAAAACAATTTGTGTAATGTTGCCTTTAAGCAACAGTTGGCATAAAAGTGTTAAATTTAGCCCATACAAGGAAATTGAAATTTTACAACGTCTTTGTAGAAAATGTCGTTGTCTGCTTTAGTTTGTGTTTTTGTTTATCCTGCCTTTAAAGAAGCACATGTGCTACTTTCATTCTAAGTAAAAGCAACTTCTTGAGATTTTTTTCTCCAGGCGACGTTGCTGCCTCAGATGATGATGTAGATGTCGTGTAAATGTAGTTATAGCTGCTGATACTTACTACTTATGTACATAAATACTACATATGTAGACGAGTATGTGGCTAGAAAATGCTACAGCATCTGTCACTGCTATTTTATAACTTTATTTTCTTAAATATTCTTTGTTGGACACCAGCAGCAAGTGCCCTGGTTTTAGTTTGTTTAACTCAGTTTTTCAATATATATATTTTTTCAGTACTAAAAACTGCATGTTTCTAATAGAAATTTAACACATCCTTAAATGTTGCCTTTAGTAAAATGCAGTTCCTTTTTCATATTTTAAAGGATAAGCATATCCTTATGGCCACCAACATGTAACTATAATTTCATATTACTTACATCTCTTCCGGCACTTGACACTGTCTGAAATCAGATAATACACCAGACACTTCTTTTATAGTAGAGTTGCTCGTCAAAAATGCTATCATGGACACCCCCTTATTATGAAATTTGTTTGATTTAAAGGTAACATCATTGTTCATGCCAAAGTTGCTTATTGAACTTTTTCATTCCCATCAGTGTTGGCCTTTTTCTTTTATATATATGTAAGCTGAAGTGTGTAGGAATCTATCCTTCTCTTTCACACACAATGCCTAAAACGAACTGTCAGCTTGACACTACTGTCCACCATGATGTTTCCTCTTTTTCTAAACTACAATTTTTCTTCCTTATTCTTGCAGCATTTATAGCGAAAGGTACTAAAGCTCTTAATAAAGATTCTATTCCACAAATTCTAACTCCTTTGATTTTTCATTTATTTGTTTCTTTTCATTTCTCATTGGGGTTTTTCGAGTAAACGAAATAATTACTTTATTTTCGCTTACAATCCCATATTGGCTCAGAGATTAACATTTCCAATTTCCACTAGATAAACTTAGACAGTTCTCCACTCCATCATTTGTTCCAATTCGAACCGGGTTCTACATATTGGAAGTTTGCAGATATCGCTGGGATTTCTTACAACAAATTACCTAAATTTACTCACCATATTTACAAAGGTACGTTTTGTTCTTATTTTAGTCTACGAAGTGCATTCAAATACTTAAGTCGAGAGAGCTAGTTTTTTGTGATATAAATTTCAATAAAATTACGTTTTGCTACAAGAGTTAAAATTGTGTACTAAAATAAAGTAAATAAGTTGCAAAATATTATATATAAAGTGATTTGTTGGATGTTCACAAAATTACATTCAAAAATAATATTAAAACCACACAAAGAAGAAAGTTAAAAAAGTGAGGGGAATCTTCTGTAAAATTTCTGCAGGAAATTTCTGTGGGGAGAACGAGCAATACGGATTTTATGTCATCTGAAGGTTATGTCATTTGGATTAATAAGTGTTAAATAATTCCTTCCATCAGTGCTATTTTCTACGTAAGTTTAAATCAAAATTGTTCAAATATAAAAATAAAATTTAAAATGTAAAGTTGTGCAAGATTGACACATGGCAAATATTCTTAAAATCCTCTTTAGTTATCGTTTATTCGATTCCTCTTTCTAAAAGATTTACTCCGAAGTTTGTTCAAATTCATATGTGGATCGTGATTATTATTGATTCAGCAAATACTCTCTTCTGTTAAATCATCGTTACTTATTGGCAATCAGTTCTCTTTAAATCTGCTCTTTCAACAACTTATCAAATTACTTTCTCTTCATAGTGATATTTTTATGTTACAAAAAAAGAAAAACCCTTATTCTTTGAATTTGTTTTCTTTACATTTTATTCAGTCTTACCGATACTCAAAATTACTTAAAGAAACAGAATTTCAAATTATAACACATTTTCAAACTTTTTGGCAAAAACAATCTAAATTCATTTAGTTTAAACATCTTTATTATCAAATTACAAATTTTAACTTAACAGTGATACCGTGAAAAAATTCAAAACCAAATTGAAATAACTAAATTCTTAATACAAAACACATGATAATATTTTATTAAGATTAAAGTAATTTAACATTTTTTTGTTTCAAATTAATCGAATTCCGAAATTTAAGACGGTTGTTTTCTATTATATGAATATTTAATTTCAATATCTATATATTATTTAACCAATTCGTTAATACAAATCTAAATGATTAAATAAATTAAATTTTTTGAAAATATAATCGTTTTGTTACTTTGTTATGGTTATCCAAATCTTTGATTTAAAAATACTCGACAATACTCATTCATTAATTGTACTTTCCAATTATTTATGGGAATATTTAATAACAACTGGAATGAAGTGAGAGATTCTGGAATGTTCCATTAAAGTACAATAGGTTTTTCCATACATTGCGCTGCAAAACACAAGTTTGCTACTATTTTTCTATATAATATCAAACAAAGGATTTTTTATCACCCACTTTAAAATTATCATCGAAGATTCTGGGGTTTCGTTCAAAACACGAAAATAAACCGATTAACAACTAATTTAATGATCATCAATGGTGATTAATTCTTGCAAAACTTTAAAAAACATTTGTATTTAAAACAAACAAACAAAATATAAATTTCATATCCATACTTGAATTTTTTTGACTGAAATACTTACATGAACAGACCTAATATTTCGTTTTGTTCTGGAATCTTTATATACTTTGCAGAAGTTCAATGACTATTTATCCAATTTATGTAAAAGTTTTTTAATAAACAGCTGATTATTTACCAGTTATTTGAATGGATGCAATCTTTAAATTGTAAATTATATTTAAAAAAAAAAAAAAAAAATTCTAGGCTTGTTTAAGCACGTTTATTGTTTCAATTTTAATTCTAAAAATTACTATTAGAGTATTATTATTACTTAAGAAAAAAAAAATCGATAATTTAAACTCCTTATTAAATGAAATCTGTTGGTTTTATTCAGAAAATTCTGATATTTAAACGATATTGTCTTGTTAAAAAGCAATATTTGTAACAGATTCCGCATTTTTAAGAAATATTAGTACTATCTTTGCCTTTGCATTAAAGACTATTCATTTGGATAAGTCTTTGGGTTTCATATCGTTCATAGTTAACCAACATTTTCGGTTGTATTGTCACACTTTCATTGGGTTTCTGAGTCTTACGTACGAAATGTCTCTTGATCTGTTCATTCGGACAGCAGATGCTCTAGTCGAGTTCGAGGCAGACCTAAATGATAACCAGTACCCGGTTACATCTCTACACGCACTTGAAGTTCATCGAAATGAACTCAAGAACAATTGGTCCAAGATTAAGGAAGCCTACGAGCGATATCTTACCGAGGTTGAAAAAGAAGATGGAGAAAACGAGGACCCTGACGACATCGAGTCAATTAAATCCAAGTTTAAAAGTACGTACATCACGTACTGTAACTGTTTTTCAAAATTATTGGAACTTTCTGATGCGCTTCGATTTCAGTCCAGTTCTTCACGTGATCTCGGGATGCAGACTTCAATTCCTACTCGTTCCCATGGACTCAATTTACCTCCAATTGAGATAGAGATTTTCCATGGTGATTATGCCTCGTGGCCAACATTTCGCGATATTTTTACAGCCGTCGTGACTAATTCTCGAGCTAGCAACATAGAAAAGTTGTTCTACCTTACACAAAAAACGCGAGGTGAGGCCCGAGATATCGTCCAAAAAAGCCCTTTGACGAATGATGGCTTTGGAATGGCGTGGAAGAATCTATGTTTCCGCTTCGAAAATAAACGCGTCTTGGTCAACGGACAGTTGAAACTCCTCTTCAACCTTCAAATGATAAATTCTGAAACTGGAAAGTCCTTGAAACAATTACAGAGAGACATAAACTCAAGCATTTCAATTCTTAGGCTTCATAATGTGGACATTTTTAGTTGGGATCCTATTTTTGTGTTTATATGCACAAATAGACTTCCTGAAAATACACTGACATTATGGGAGCAGGAATTAAAAGATAAAACTGCTCTTCCTACTTGGTCTGAATTAGACGAGTTTCTAACGAATCGCTATCGGACTTTAGAGTCCGTTTCTGCTATTCGTGGATCTAGCTCATCAAAGCCCCAGGACTCAAAACCCAAACCTAACACTAATTCCAATAAAAAGATCCATAGCTACCAAACTAAGGTAACTACCCCACAATGTCAGATATGCCCAACAGAAAATCATCCCATTCGAAAGTGCCCGAAGTTTCTAAATATGGGCTATCAACAGAGATTGAGTGAGATAAAAAAGGAAGGCTTGTGCTTAAACTGTTTCGCAAAAACTCATACGGTCCGACACTGCACAAGCAAGCACAATTGTTTTAAATGCCAACAAAGGCATAATACTCTATTGCACAAAGAAGTTGATAGCGCCAAGTCCCCTGGATCTGCACCAAGTACTAGTTCCAATAACACTTCGAGTCTAAATCCGAACTCAGCTTCGTTTACTCGTCCCAATTCTTCAAACATACAGTCCACTAGCAGCTCAACTTCAGGACGAGTGCAAACATGCTTTGCTACCCACTCCAAGGGCGTGTTATTGGGCACCGCTTGGATTAAGATTAACCATTTGGGAACGGATTATCAGGCACGCGCGTTGATAGATTCAGGTTCTGAGGGTACATTTATTTCCGAAAACCTCTTCAACCGTTTAAAACTTCCTTATCAACGCACTAATGTACAAGTTTCGGGACTGAATAGCTCAGTATCTGCCAGGGTTCGACGCCAATGTTCATTTTTAATGGGTTCACTTCTAGATAGCGACTATAAGATTTCAGTCACCGCGTTAGTAATTCCAAACCTTTCTAATAACCTCCCATCCGAGACCATTTCACATTCAATTTTCTCAAATCTTCCAAACATTCCGTTGGCTGATCCCAAATTCTATTGTAGTGGGAAGGTTGATATATTGATAGGTGGAGACCTATTTCCCTCCATTGTTCGGTCCGGAATCAAACATAATGTTTGTGATTCATTATTGGCACAGGAAACGGTATTTGGATGGATCTTGACTGGTCCATTGTACCGTAACTTTACTGCAAGTCCCACTATAGTTTCTCATTTCTGTGAAATTTCATTAGACAATGAAATTTCAAAGTTTTGGGAGGTGGAGAATCTTCCACGGAAGAACTTCAGGTCTCCTGCCGACAAAGCTTGTGAGGAATTATATATTCAGTCTACTATAAGAAATTCTGACGGTAGATATATTGTTTCATTGCCATTCAAGGATGAATTTCCCCATTCCATTAACATCGGTCATTCAAGATCAAGTGCGATGGCACAATTCTTTCGTAATGAAGCGAGACTTAATCGAACGCCAGCTTTTAAAAGTGAATACGACAAAGTGGTCAAAGAATATGAGGATTTAGGTCACAGCTTCAAAGTTAGTAATGTTTCTAATAACTCTAATGTGTATTACTTGCCTCATCATGCGGTTATAAAACCGGATAGTACTACTACCAAAGTTCGGGTGGTATTCAATGCTTCGGCACCGTCTTCAAATGGACAAAGTCTAAATTCACTTCTCCATACTGGCCCGATCCTCCAAAATGATCTTACCCTTCTAATCCTTAAGTGGCGATTCTTCAAATACGTTTTTAATGCTGACATTCAAAAAATGTACAGACAAATCCTCGTTAATCCGGAGCATACACCATACCAGAGGATTCTATTTCGATAAAATCCAAACGATCCAATTTCAGACTATGAGTTGAAAACAGTTACGTTTGGGGTAAACTGTGCGCCCTACCTTGCCATTCGTACTCTACACCAATTAGCAGATGACGTACAGACCTTTTATCCCGATGCTAGCAACATAATTCGAAACTCTATGTACGTCGATGATGTCTTGGCTGGATGTCATACAAAAGCTGGTTCCATAAAGGCAAAAAATGAGTTGATCCAAGCTCTAGAGTCTGGCGGTTTCTCATTAAGAAAATGGACTTCAAACTCCAAGGATATTCTTGCTGATCTTCCTACAGGTCATCTTCTTCATGAAAATTTTCTAAAATTCGAAGATAATAGTTCCGCAAAGACCTTAGGCATCCGGTGGAATGCGTGCGCGGATGAGTTCTACTTTGTAACAACTCCATTTCCTGAATCCTCTCATTTCACAAAAAGAGAAGTTCTATCCCAGATAGCCAAGTTGTTCGACCCTGCAGGATGGTTAGCACCTTGTATTGTTGTAGCCAAAATTCTGATGCAGAAGATATGGATGGATGGAACAGACTGGGACGAAGTTCTTGCTCCTGATTCGCTTCAACAATGGAAACATTTTCAACGAAACTACTCAGTTATCAATACCATTCGTATCCCACGATGGATTGATTATTTTCCACGGTCCAAAATTCAATTCCATGGATTTTGTGACGCTTCAGAAAGAGCTTACTCTGCTGCTCTGTACGTTCGAATAGATAATTCTAAGTCAGTTTCAACACACCTGATTTCCTCTAAAACCAAGGTGGCTCCAATTAAGACTCTGTCCATTCCGAGACTAGAGCTTTGTGGTGCTGTTTTACTGGCCGAAATGGTCGAAAGTCTGGTACCGAGACTGGACATTGAAAATTATTCTGTCTGCTGTTGGACTGATTCAACTATTGTTCTCTCTTGGCTAGCTAAACCGCCATGTAGCTGGCTAACGTTTGTGGCAAACAGAGTATCCAAAATAGCGCAAGTGGTCAACTTCTCCCAGTGGAGTCATGTAAGCTCCGAAATGAATCCTGCCGATCTAGCTAGCCGAGGTGTTTGTCCTCAGGATTTGGTACACAACGAGTTGTGGTGGTCTGGACCAAGCTGGCTAAAGTCTCCAAAAGAACAATGGCCTAACAATAACATATCTAATTTTTCGATTGCTGAGCTTGAAGTTAAACCTGTTCGAGTACACTTTTCGTATTTTTCTAACTTCGACGATATTATAGTTCGATTCTCTTCATTTCAAAGAGCAATGCGAGTGATGTCGTATGTGTATCGGTTCTTTTATAGAACTCATCGTCGGTATAGGCTCAGTTTCTTTAAAGATTCTATCACATTATCCAGTTTTGAGATATCCTCAGTTCGAGATCATCTAATTTCAGTCTGTCAGAAAGCTTGGTATCCAAATGAATACAAAGCTCTTTCTGATAGACAAACAGTATCTACATCTAGTAGCATCTTGAACTTAAACCCATTTATAGATTCAGAGGGATTGATTCGTTCTTGTGGCAGATTAGAACTTTCTCCGGGACTTTCGTACAATGAAAAGCATCCCATTATAATTCCATATAATTCTCACTTTTCGAGGCTATTGGTTCAGTTCGTTCATGATATCAGCCTACATGGAGGCAATCAATTGGTATTACGTTTACTTCGTACCCAATTTTGGATTCCGAAGGCCAAAAATCTTATCAAGTCCACTATAAATAAATGCAAAATATGCATCATTTATAAGAAAAGATGTCAGAAACAAATTATGGCAGCATTGCCCTCCGAGAGAACGGAAGTTAGTCGTCCCTTCGCACATACAGGCCTCGATTTTGCGGGACCATTCGATGTCAAAAGCTACTCTGGACGAGCATGTCGCATTACTAAGGGATACGTATGTGTATTCGTTTGCTTTTCGACAAAAGCAATTCATTTAGAAGTCACATCCGACTTATCCACTCAAACATTTTTAGCAGCTTTCAGCAGATTTGTTTCACGTCGAGGTTGCCCTTTACATCTCCATTCGGATAACGGCAAAACATTCGTCGGGGCATCAAAAATACTAGCAAAAGAGTTTATTCAAACCTCTCGACTGCGTATTTTATCCGATTACGCTCATCAGAACATTTCGTGGCATTTTATTCCAGCGGGTGCCCCTCATATGGGAGGACTCTGGGAAGCTGGAGTAAAAAGTTTCAAAGCACATTTCAGAAAAATTGCAGCTAGCCATAAATATACTTTCGAGGAGCTTTCTACGCTTTTAACTAAAATCGAATCGTGTCTGAATTCTCGGCCGATTTCTTCAATTTCAACAGATCCAACTGATTTATGCGCCTTAACTCCAGGCCATTTTCTAATTGGTACGCCTATTTTGTCTCCTATCGATCCTCAAATTTCTGAAGCATCGATTTCAATAGCTAATCGATGGCAAAAGGTAAAACTCGTTCATAAAAACTTCTGTATGCGTTGGAAAACCGAGTACTTAAAGGAACTGAATAAGCGAAATAAATGGAAGAAACCTGAAATCAATGTTAAAGAGGGAGATCTTGTAGTGATTAAGGATGAAAATCTCCCCTCTAATTGCTGGCGCTTGGGCCGAGTGACAAAGACATATTCTGGATCAGATGGCAGAGTACGTGTTGCGGATCTTCTCACTCAACGAGGCGTAATCACTCGCCCTATAGTAAAGCTCATCGTACTCCCCACAGAAACGTAGATCTTAAGGATCTGCACTTTTCTAAACAAAAATTTTCTTTACTTTCAGATAATCATGCCTAAAGTTTCGTCCGTATCTTCTAAATCTAAGTCTAGATGCTCATCACGGGTTCCCTTGTTGAAGTACAACGCATTTCCATGTCGCCTTTGCAAACGTGCGCACCCTCTTCGAACCTGCCGGAAATTTCTGGCCATGAATATTTCCGAACGCATGCGAGCTGTACGTGACAACAAGTATTGTACAAACTGTTTGGCCCACGACCATTCACACGGTACATGCTTTTCAAAGCACGGGTGCAAACACTGTAAGAAGTTTCACCATACATTGCTCCACGTAAACCCTAGATTGGCCAAAGACTTGTTGTCCACTAGTTCTCGATCGCGCTCACGTTCACCATCCCCAAAGCAAAGGCCATCAACTTCATCGTCAGTAAGAAATTCATCTTCGTCTAGAACCAAGCGGGGATCGTCCCCACCGTCTACTTCTAAAGCAGTTACGTTGTCCAAAATTATTCGCCAGAATACTACAATCCTGCTGCCCACCGTTTTGGTAAAGATTGGCTCAACTACCACAAATGCGCGGTGCCTATTGGACTCAGCATCAGTCGTTAGCCGTATCTCAAAGCCACTGGTGGATAAATTGGACCTAACTTCTTATTCTCTTAACGACGAAACCATAGTTCCATTGGTACTCAAGTCAAGATATGATTCGACTTCTAAACTTGAAGGCACCTTTAGAGTTGATAACCGAATTGCTGTACATACTCCTTCTCAATCCCTTTCCGAATCATACAAAAGGAATTTTAAGGATTTGTTCCTAGCAGATTCGAAATTTTATGAATCAGGTTCAATAGATATAATAATCGGGGTAGACTTATATCCCAAAGTTATATGCCAGGGAATAATTTCACGAGTAGGATTTCCAACTGCTCAAAGCACCATGTTTGGTTGGCTAATTTATGGACCTTGCTCTCTATAATTTATCTTTGATGCACTCTTAGGCAAGATTAAAAACAAAACGTATGCATTCTATATCCTAATATATAATTAATTGTATTGTAATTATTTGATATTAAAATTTAACAATGAAGTCTTAATAATCCATTTATAAATCTTTTCTAATAATGTAATACTCTTTCAGAAACAACATTGTGGACAGAATCAAGCTGATACTTCCTTCGTTCATATTGCATATCCTGCAAGGCGGGCGGCAAATGTTCATGCCAAAGTTGCTTATTGAACTTTTTCATTCCCATCAGTGTTGGCCTTTTTCTTTTATATATATGTAAGCTGAAGTGTGTAGGAATCTATCCTTCTCTTTCACACACAATGCCTAAAACGAACTGTCAGCTTGACACTACTGTCCACCATGATGTTTCCTCTTTTTCTAAACTACAATTTTTCTTCCTTATTCTTGCAGCATTTATAGCGAAAGGTACTAAAGCTCTTAATAAAGATTCTATTCCACAAATTCTAACTCCTTTGATTTTTCATTTATTTGTTTCTTTTCATTTCTCATTGGGGTTTTTCGAGTAAACGAAATAATTACTTTATTTTCGCTTACAATCCCATATTGGCTCAGAGATTAACATTTCCAATTTCCACTAGATAAACTTAGACAGTTCTCCACTCCATCAATCATAAAACTTTTTTGTTATCTTTTGATATAAATTAATTCGGTGCAGTTTAAAAACCAACTTACAAGTAACTTATTGCACACATTGTAGGTACGAGGCGTACTATTTATTTCTAAACTGCCAAAGTGTAGCTATTGTTACTAGAACAGCTAATCTTTGGCAATACCATTATAAAGTTTGACATTTTACACTTCACAACAAGAAGATCTTCTTAAAGATTTTAAAACTACATATGATTATTTTTCCCCTTTTCCCTAGGACCTAGCTAGTCAAAAGAAGAAGCTCCTAAAACAAGACTTTTAAAGATTATAACTTGAAGTCAATCAAACTTCATTTTTAGGGAGTGACTCAAAAGTCGATTTTTGTATAGGAATGAAGCCATTCTATTCTATGAAATAGTTTTCATTCATATCCCAACCATTTTATACTTTTCCATCAATTTTCATGTAAGTTTTATTTAATCATGTATGTATGTATTTGTGTATCTTATTTTATTAAATACGTTTTGTCATACAAGGACGTGGATGAAAAAAATGGATTTTCTTTAAACCATATTCCAGTACTTAGATTTTACAAAAGACCGAAATAATGAAAGTTATTTATTGTAACGTATTTACCGAGATGATATATACTTACTTACGTATATAATAGAAGGGGTGTTTTAAAGACTTTAACTATTGAAAAATTAATATAATGTTGAAGCTTTTGAAAGCTTGATATAATTCTTCTCCAATTCATTGAGTTTAAAATGAAAAGGAAAAAATAAAATTGTGTTAGATATTTTTCGTGGAAAGATAGTATGAATTGAATAGTTTTAAAAAAGTAGTTATTGACTAGTTAGAGCAATCTCAACCACTATTCTTCAGAAAAAAGAAAATGACAAAAATTTCGATATAAAATATTTGAAAAAAATAGTTTATAGAAAATTTTCAATATAAATTTTTTTATAGAAAAATTTTAATATAAAATTTTTTATAGAAAATTTTCGATACAAATTTCAATATAAAATTTTTTATAAAAAATTTTTGATATAAAATTTTCTAAAGAAAATTTTCATAGAAAATTTTTTTTTAGAAAATTTTCTATATCAAATATTTAAAAGAAAATTTTCGATATAAATTTTTTTAGAGCAAATTTTCAATATAAATTTCTGTAGAGAAAATTTTCAATATAAATTTTTTTGGAAAAAATTTTCGATAAAAAATTTTTTATAGAAAATATTCGATATAAAATTTTTTATAGAAAATTTTTAATAGAAAATTTTCGATATAAAATTTTTTATAGAAAATTTTTAATATAAAATTTTTTAATAGAAAATTTTCGATATTTTGTATCGAAAAAATTCGATATAAAATTTTTATAGAAAGTTTTCGATATAAAATTTTTTACAGAAATTTTCGATATAAGATTTTTTACAGAAATTTTCGATATAAAATTTTTTAAAGAAAATTAACGATATACAATTTTTTAAAGAAAATTTTAAATATAAAATTTTTTATAGAAGATTTTCAATATCAAATTTTTTATAGAAAATTTTCTATAGAAAATTTTCGATATAAATTTTTTTACAGAAATTTTCGATATAAAATTTTTTAAAGAAAATTTAAGATATACAATTTTTTAAAGAAAATTTTAAAAATAAAATTTTTTATAGAATATTTTCAATATCAAATTTTTTATAGAAAATTTTCGATAGAAAATTTTCGATATAAAATTTTTTATAGCAAATTTTCGATATAAAATTTTTTATAGAAAATTTTCGACATAAAATTTTTTAAAGAAAATTTTAGATATAAAATTTTTTATAGAAGATTTTCAATATCAAATTTTTTATAGAAAATTTTCGATATCAAATTTTTTATAGAAAATTTTTGATATAAAATTTTTTATATAGAAAATTTCCTATATTAAATTTTTTGTAGAAAATACTTTAAAGAAAATTTGTGATATACATTTTTTATAGAAATTTTTCGATATAAACATTTTTATAGAAAATTTTCGATATAATATTTTTTAAAGAAAATTTTCGATATTGAATTTTTTTAAGAAAATTTTTGATATAAAAATTTTTTAATGAAAATTTTTGTATAAAAATTTTTATAGAAAATTTTCGATATAAAAATTTTTATAGAAAATTTGCGATATAAAAATTTTTAAAGAAAATTTTAAATATAAAATTTTTTAAAGAAAGTTTTAGATATAAAATTTTTTATATAAGATTTTCAATATCAAATTTTTTATATCAAATTTTTATAGAAAATTTTTTATAGAAAATTTTCGATATAAAATTTTTTATAGAAAATTTTCGATATAAAATTTTTTATAAAAAATTTTCGATATAAAATTTTTTATAGAAAATTTTCGATATAAAATTTTTTATAGGAAATTTTCGATATAAAATTTTTTAATATAAAATTTTTTTATAGAAAATTTCGATATTTTGTATCGAAAAATTTCGATATAAAATTTTTTACAGAAATTTTCGAAAAAAATTTTTTTTGCAGAACTTTTCGATATCAAATATTAAATATAAAATTTTTTAAAGAAAATTTTAGATATAAAATTTTTTATAGAAGATTTTCAATATCAAATTTTTTATATCAAATTTTCGACATAAAATTTTTTATAGAAAATTTTCGATATTAAATTTTTTAAAGAAAATTTTTGATATAAAAATTTTTTAATGAAAATTTTCGATATAAAAATTTTTATAGAAAATTTTCGATATAAAAATTTTTATAGAAAATTTTTGATATAAAAATTTTTATAGAAAATTTTCGATATAAAATACTTTTATTTGTAAATTTTTTTTTTTATTTTGAAATTTTTTATATAAAATTTTCGATTTAAAATTTTTATATAGAAAATTTCCTATATTAAATTTTTTTTGTAGAAAATTCTTTAAAGAAAATTTGTGATATACATTCTTTATAGAAATTTTTCGATATAAACATTTTTATAGAAAATTTTCGATATAATATTTTTTAAAGGAAATTTTCGACATAAAATTTTTTATAGAAAATTTTCGATATTAAATTTTTTTAAAGAAAATTTTTGGTATAAAAATTGTTGATATAAAAATTTTTATAAAAATTTTTACAGACAATTTTTGATATTAAATTTTTTACAGAAAATTTTTGATATAAAAATATTTATCGAAAATTTTTAATATAAAATTTTTGATATAAAATTTTTATAGAAAATTCTTAGTAGAAAATTTTCGATACAATATTTTTTGTAGAAAATTTTCGTTATAAAATTTTTTATAGAAAATTTTCGTTATAAAATTTTTTATAGAAAATTTTCGATATTACATTTTTTTAAAGAAAATTTTTGATATAAAAATTTTTTAAAGAAAATTTTTGATATAAAAATTTTTATAGAAAATTTTCGATATAAACATTTTTACAGAAAATTTTTGGTACACAAATTTTTATAGAAAATTTTTGATATAAATAATTTTTGTAGAAAATTTTCGTTTTTATAGAAAATTTTCGATATAAAAAATTTTTATACAAAATTTTCGATATAAAATTTTTTATAGAAAATTATCGATTTTGAATTTTTTATAGAAATTTTCGATAGTAAATTTTTTTTTAGAAAATTCTTTAAAGAAAATTGTTGATATAAATTTTCTTATAGAAAATTTTCGATATAAAATTCTTTATAGAAAATTTTCGATATAAATTTTTTTATAGAAAATTTTCGATAGAAAATTTTTTATAGAAAATTTTCGATATAAAATTTGTTATAGTAAATTTTCGATACACAATTTTGTATAGAAAATTCTCGATATAAAATTTTTATAGACAATTTTCGATAAGAAAGTTTTTATAAAAAATTTTCAGTATAAAATTTTTAATATAAAATTTTCAATATAAAATTTTTTATAAAAAGTTTTCCAAAAGGAATGACTATTCGCATTTGATCCCAAATCTGTTACATCTATTTATTTATGTAACAGATCACTTTGTTGATAAAAAGCCAAAAATTGTTTGCGGGTCAAATGCGAATAGTCATTCTTTTTGAATAATATTTACATCACAACAATTTTGTTATTTTTTGATAAAATGTTTTCGATATAAAATTTTTTCTAGAAAATTTTTGATATAAAATTTTCTAAATTTTCAATAGAAAATTTTCAATATAAAACTTCTCTGTCAATACCAAAAAGTCGTTCAAAGGGACGTTCGTGAGGGAAACACTTTCCTGTAGTGTTCAAAGTAGTAATTAATAATAAAATAAATAATAAGTATATGCTACAATTAATTTTGTATATTTGTCTAGATCATTCGTTGGCGTATGTGGAGAATTAATAAATAACATTTTTTGATGAAAACATTAATCATTAAATAAACTTAATTAATATAAACAAACAATCTTGACAAAAATACTTCGAAGTTAACAAATTAACGCAATTTTTACTGTTGTTGTTTTGAATACTGAAACTTGGCTTTTATTGTTCATTTTCCATTTCTAGCAAAATGTCAAGTTTACGTTTATTTTCTTTGCTCTTTAATAGTCAGACAAAAAATTCATTTATAACAACTTTTATTCCTTAAAGAAAATGAATAATGTTTATTCTTGTTTACTGTCCTTTTTTTATCTCTTTTGTAACTTTTTTTTTTGCTCTGGTCGATGGTTTAACAATCTTTTTTGTTGTGTCCAAACAATGAATGTTGTTAATCAACATAAAAACGAGTCTCTTCTGGTCCATAGAATGATTCTTTTTGTAGCAAAAGCTTTTCAATTTAATGAAACACAAATGTTTTCTAGTTTTTTTTTTCACTCTTTGTTTCTTTCAACTAAAGTCTAGTTTACACTTTTGTACATTTACAAGGATCCTAATCCAGAAGCTTTGTTTCGATTTTCTGTTGCAGTTTTTCTTGTGAAAATGTTGTGATATACAAAAAATAAAACTATTAACACAACATCTTTAGTTTTTTTGAAACTGAAGGTTAGTTTAAAAAATGTGTCAACTATGAACAATTATTGAATGAATGTATGCATATACGAGTAAAGTGATTTGTAACTTTCTTTTTTACATTTTAAATTAAGCTTTAAATGATGTTGTAGATAATATGTATTAATATTTTCGAAACGTTCAAGATATAACGATTGGTTCGAAATTTCGATACGTTTACACAAAATTAACTTTTGTCGAAGTTTTTACTTTTAAAATGCTGCCTATACAATTGTATGAAATATACGAGTTGGGTTGCCTTTTTAGAAAAGGGATAGTAGAAGAGATTTAACTTTATATGAATCAACACTGTAGCGCCATCTGTTGTAAACCCATTATTTAATCTTTGTGTTCTATTTTTATTTCTTTTACGTCGATGGCGTCTTAATGCTTAGAGTGTCTCACTGATGGAGGATGCTGTGCTGATACAAATAGAAATTAATAATTACACAAACTGATTTTTGAAGAGACTGGAGATCGAAACCAGGCAAAATATGATATGTTATGCTTAGCAGTCGTCGTGGCAGTCAAGTAAACTTCGGCATCCTTCAGAACGTCTAAAGAGTGGTCTTAGATAATACCACTTTTAAAAATATTTGCAATGTCCTACAATTAAAAAAAAAAAATACTGAAAATTTGGCGGAATGATTTTGAATTTTTGAAAAATTTACTCTTAATAGAAAATTTTTCAGAAATTTACTTTCTATAGGAAATTTTTCATTAATTTACTTTTTAAAGAAAATTTTTTAAGAATTTACTTTTTATAGGACATTTTTCAAAAATTTACTTTTATAGGTAACTTTTCAAAAACTAACTTTTATTTTTTAAAAATTTACTTTTTATGGAAAATTTTTCAAAAATTTACTTTTAATAGGAATTTTTTCAAAAGTTTTCTTTTTATAGGAAATTTAAAAAAAAAAATACTTTTGTAGGAAATTTTTCAAAAATTTTCTTTTGATAGGAAATTTTCAAAAATTTTTTTTCATAGGAAATTTTTCAAAAATAGGCTTTTTATAAGAAGTTTCTCAAAAAATTTTTTTATAGTAAATTTTTCAAAAACTTTTTTTTATAGGAAATTTTTAAAAAAATTAGGAAATTCTTCAAAAATTTTTTTTTAAAGGAATTTTTCAAAAATTTTCTTTTTATAGGAAATTTTTCAAAATTTGACTTTTTATAGGAAATTCTTCAAAAATTTTTTTTTAAAGGAATTTTTCAAAAATTTTCTTTTTATAGGAAATTTTTCAAAATTTGACTTTTTATAGGAAATTCTTCAAAAATTTACTTTTATAGGGAATTTTTCAAAAATTTACTTTTTATAGAAAATTTTTTAAAAATTTACTTTTTTGGAAAATTTTTAAAAAATTTACTTTTTATAGAAAATTTTTCAAATATTTACTTTTATAGAAAATTTTTCAAATATTTACTTTTTATGGAAAATTTTTCAAAAATTTACTTTGTATAGACAATTTTTCATAAATTTATTTTTTATAGAAAATTTTTCAAAAATTTCCTTTTTATAGAAAATTTTTCAAAAATTTACTCTTTATAGGAAATTTTTCAAAAATTTACTTTTTTAGAAAATTTTTAAAAAATTTATTATACCCTTCACCACCATAGGTGGAAAGGGTATTATAAGTTTGTGCTGATGTTTCTAACGCATAGAAATATTTGTCTTAGACCCACCTTTTAGTATACCAATAGACTTAGAATCACTTTCTGAGTCGATTTAGCGATGTCCGTCCGTCCGTCCGTCCGTCCGTCCGTCTGGCTGGCTGGCTGGACCCCCATGTAAACCTTGTAATCAAACTATAGGTCGCAATTCTAAAGATAATTTGATAAAATTTCGCACAGATGATTTTGGGACCATGGCTATTGAAATTGGTCAAAATCGGTCCATTATTTATGGTACCTCCCATAGGTCCCACTTCCCGGAATTGCTATATTGGCCACAAATATCAATATTTTTTCATTAAATTTAAAACAGATACTGCTTATGTAAACCTAAATCACTGTACCGAATTTCGTTGAAATCGGTCCACATTTGACCATAGCTCCCATACAAACTCTTCTTCAAAAACGCACTAAATGAGACAAAAACTCACTAAAACGCTCGTAAATCTAAAGATAAAAATTTTGAGTTTATTTTTTGCATACATAATTTTTGTAACAACTGTAATCAATTTGCCAAATTTCGAGATAATCGGTCTACATTTGACCCTAGCTCTCATATAAGTGCAAATGACGGAAACAGGTTGAATATATAAGTTTTGAGAAAATGTTTGTATGATGACAAAATTTAGCAAATATTTGTCTTTATACAGGAAAAATAACACCTTTGACCTTAGTGGGGAAGGGTATCGTATGGTCGGCTTGACCAACTATAGCGCTTTCTTACTTGTTTTTTATAGAAAATTTTTCAAAAATTTCCTTTTTATAGAAAATTTTTCAAAAATTTACTTTTTATAGAAAATTTTTCAAAAATTTACTTTTTATAGAAAATTTTTCAAAAATTTACTTTTTATAGGAAATTTTTCAAAAATTTACTTTTATAGGAAACTTTTAAAAAATTTACTTTTATAGGAAATTTTTCAAAAATTTACTTTTATAGGAAATTTTTAAAAAATTTACTTTTATAGGAAATTTTTCAAAAAGTTGCATTTTGTAAGAATTTTTTCTAAAATTTAATTTTTATGAAACAAAATTTTTCGTTTTATTTGTTTTTAAAGAAGATTAAAGTATGAATCACAATTGGAACGAACGACCAATTTTTTGGAACGAATATTCGTCGTTAGAAATAGAACATATGGGTTAATATGAAAGTTGTCACAATTGATGGGTACGGTGAAATTCGTCATGCGAATCGAACAGTGCGATAGGTTTATTTCTATTTAATACGCAGACGAACTATAGATGATAGATTCTTTGTATAAACATCTAACCGTACTAGCGTATCTTAGTCTGTTATCATCGACAACAAAATATTCTCAGGGTGGAAAAATTTGGCGTTATTTACTATTGGTCGACGAAGGTCGTCCGATGATATAACGAAAATGTATTTTGGCGATCCCAATGTGCGGCAGAACAAAAATTGCTTGTTTTTAATAGTTCGGTTGGACTTATCGAATAACTTCCTTAGTAGGAGTATAACGATTTTTTAAAAGCTTTAATTTTCTGATATTAGGGTGGTACATTAGGGTAGTAGCAACTGAGGTCTGATGAGTAAATACAACAAGTGGATATCTGAGACAAATGAGTATTAAAACAGAATATTGGGCTCTTTAAGACAAAAATATATATATATCACGCTTTAAGATCCAACTGTTAATGCCGAAGATATAACAAAAAATGTATTTTGGCGACCCCAATGTGCGGCGAAAAAAATTAAAAACAATTTTTTCGAAACTGATTCTAAGTCGATTAGTATACTAAAAGGTGGGTCTCAGACCAATACTTCTATGCGTTACAAACATCAGCACAAACCCAATATACACTTGCCACCTATGATGGTGAAGTGAATAAAAAACTATGAATATGTTTAATAATTTTAATCTGATTTAACAAAATAATGTCTTTTATCATTGTTTTGTAATTTGGCAATCATAATATGATGTCATTAGATTATGTTTACCTTAACCATGTCTTTTCTTTGCGTGTACTCTCACAATAAACTATAAAAACTAACACGATATCAGCAATAAAGGTTGACATGCATTTGCTGGAAAATATTTTTAGTTGTTCTGCTAAAAACTTAATATTTCTTCTATTTTTTGTACTTCTATGTCCTGTACTCTTTAGTAGTTTTTATACCCACAATCAAAAAGAATGGGGGGTATACAGGTATGTGATGGAAAACGATCGTTTTCAAATCGATCGATTTCAGATATATTTTTGAGATATATTTTTGAGATTTTCGGTTATTTCCCCAAAAAACTCAAACCAAATGAAAGATAAAATATCAGTCAAAAGGATTAAAGCCAAAATTTTCATTATTTTTGGGGGAAATAACCGAAAAATAGCTAAAAAATATGTCTGAAATCGATCGATTTCAAAACGAAAATGTCCATCACATACCTGATATTGAGATTGTCATTCCGTTTGTAATTTCCTTAATATTGGCTCAAAAATCAAAAACGATATATATATTCTGAAACCTTATGAAATTCTAAGACGATTGAGCGATGTCAGTCTGTCTGTCTGTCTGTCTGTCTGTCTGTCTGTCCGTATGTCCGTATGTCTGTCCGTCTGTCTGTCTGTCTGTCTGTCTGTCTGTCTGTCTGTCTGTTGAAATCACTATAACGCCTAAACAAAAGGAGCTAGCTCACTGAAACTTAGTCAAAATATTCTTCATCACTAAGAAAATTTAGGTATGGAAATTGGATAAAATTGGTTCACATTTGACCATAGCTCCCATATAACCTCGTCTAGGCAAATCGCTTATTTGTTAATAAATGACTAATTATAGCAGCTATACTATGGCATATAGAAGTTTTACAATAGCCCTAGGCAGCGTGTAAAATTTCATCAAAATCGGTTCACATTTAGGAATAGCTTCCATACAGAAAACTTACGAAAACAGCCTAAATTTCACCTAAAATACACTTAAATGCCAATAAATAACAGATATAACAACTAAATTTGGCACAAGAAAGTCTTATATCAATGCCAGCCAGTGTGCAAAATTTTGTCGCAATCGGTCACCATTTGACCTAGCACCCATATAAAAAGCTTACGAAAACACAAAAATTCAAAAATAAAAGGGGATTTATGTCCGTCTGTCCGTCAAATAAAATCGTGATAGCTCCTTAACTACAAGAGGTAGTAAGACTAAATTAAGCACAAGGAAGTCTTATGTCAATGCCAGCTAGTGTGCAAACTTTAGTCAGAATCGATCACCATTTGATCATAGCTCTCATATAAAAAGCTTATGGAAACACAAAAATACATAAAGAAAAGGTTGTTTATGTCCGTCTGTCCGTCAGATAAAAGCACGATAGCGCCTTAACGAAAAGAGCTAGAGGAACAAAAAAAGATGTGTGTTGAAAATGGACAAAATCGGTTCAAATTTAATTAGAGCTCCCATATAACCCCGCCCTCCGGAAAACACATTAATGCTGATAAATTGAATACAATTGTAACAGCTATGACGATTAAATTTAAAATAGGGAAGTTTTATGCAATTTTTGATCAGTTTATCAAATTTTATAGGAATCAGTCCATATTTGACTTTAGCTTTCGTATAAAAAACACTCACGGAAACCAAAAATTTTAGCAAAGGCAAGCTTAAAGCTATTAAATTAGAAACTATGATAGCTATGGCCACTAAGTTTTGCAAGAATAAGCTCTATATATATACCAGCCAGTGTGGAAAATTTTGTTACAATCGGTCAACATTTGCCTATTATTCCTATATATATATAACATCCTCTTTTTATATCTACAATCAAAAAGATTTGGAGGTACATTCATTATATTAAGATTGCACCTATGAAATTAGATAGGCATCAATTAATGTTCAGCCCAGATTTTATATATGATGAATGCATTAGGAACTCCTAACGAAATATATGGACCTGCCGTATTGCTATTAACGTGTTTAGCCTAACTTCATATTAAGCACAACGAAAAGTATTTAACAACTTATTAATGTAAAACTATACCCTGTTGTGAGACCGAATTTTGATCAAAGTAAATACGGGGGAAACCACTAAAATATTTTTAAATGTTAAACTATAAAGCTACGGCAACCTAATTTAGTCCAAAGGTTTTACCAACAATACCAATTAGCTCAGCGATTTTTTCAGTTTTGGTCCAGATTTTGTATTAGCTGCGCCCTTGTAGATATATGAGGGATATTTTTAAATTTAACACAACTTGATGGTGGGTATATAAGATTCAGCACAGCCGAATATAACACTCTTACTTGTTTGTATTTTTTTTTGTAAGTTAACCTTATTTTAATTCTAAAATTCCAGCTACCTTCCACTTTTGACACAAACATATTGTGCTAATAAAAAAAATAACTTAAAACATCAAAAAAGTAAAAACTTAAAACTTGTCATAAAAAATAACAAAACTGTTTTATAAGCTTTAAAAAGTGTTTTATAAGTTACATGTAGTTTTTTTTTTTGAATTTTTTTGCCACTCGACTTGACTTAAGAGTTGACTGGCTGATTTGTGACCAGATTAGTAAAAATGTTTAACATTCTTTAATAAAATTTTCATTGTTCTTCGTCTCCTTCTGCTGTAACTTTTGCAAATATTGTTGTTAAAACAAACGATAAATTTTTAGCAACATGAGTATAAATCGTGTTTATGGTAAAAACTGCTAACAATTTTTTTCTTACATTTTTTGGTTTCGGCTACACGCAAATTTGTGAGGGGGTTAAATCACATACTCGTTCGTACATTGTTGAAATTCCAACAGTTCTTAAGGGTATATCGTCCTTAAAAGGGAGACTCATTTCCTTTTTTTTTATATTGAATATGTAAGTCATTCGGTTTGTTAGGATTATCGCTTGTTGCTGAGTCGCTGTTGTTATTTTTGTTGACTGACTTGTTATTTTGTCGTTTGTTAATTCACGCAATATCGTCATGTTTTAATTTTGTTGCTGGTAGATTTTTGTTTTTTTGTTATCAAAACATTTTTATGTTCGTTTTGTAAATTAAAACATGAACTTTGTTCATAAATTTTTAGTTTTTAAAGCCTTTTCACAATATTTTTAAATTAAATGCAGAGATGTTGACTTATTTTCATTAACAAGAAAAATGATTTTTAAAGCTAAAAGGCGCTACACTTTTGTTAGGCTATGGAAATAAATTGATTATATTAAATTACACTGCACAACAGGGAAAAAAGTGCAAGGTCGTGACTAGTTCTCAAAACTAGATTTTATGGCGTTGGCCCTTTTAGCACCAAGCCACAGATATGTTAACAGCATTTTGACTTTTTTTTATAAAGTTTTTAACTTTTTTCAATAGTACGGATTATATTATCCAATATATTTTTATAAGTTTTACCACCACAGGTGGAAATAGACTTAGAATCACTTTCCGAGTCGATTTAGGGATTTCAGTCTGTCCGCTCGGCTGGCTGAACCCCCAAGTAAACCTTGTAATCAAAATACATGTCACAATTCTAAAGATAATTTCATGAAATTTGGCATAGATAATTTTGATAGTGGGACGATGGCTATTGAAATTTGTCAAAATCGTTCTATTATTTATGGTACCGTCCTAGGTCTATTATTTATGGTAGGTCCCACTTCCCGGAATTCATATTTTGGCCATAAATATGAATATATTTTTTCATGAAATCTTAAACAGATATTGCTTATGTAAGCAAAAACCACTGTAACAAATTTCGTTGAAATCGGTTCACATTTGACTAAAGCTCCCATACAAACTCTTGCGTGTGAACTAAATGAAACAAAAATCAGTAAAACGCTCGTAAATCTGAAAATAATAAAACTTTTGATTTTATTTTTTGAATACATAATAATTTTGTAAAAACTGTAATTTAATTGCCAAATTTTGAGATAATCGGTCCACGTTTGACCCTAGCTCCCATATAAGTCCAAATGACGGCAACAGCATAAATACACATATAAGTTTTGAGAAAATGTTTGTATGCAGGCAAAATTTAGTAAATATTTGTCTTTATACAGGAAAAAGAGCATCTTTGACCTTAGTGGTGAAGGGTGTCGTATGGTCGGGCTTGACCGACTATAGCACTTTCTTACTTATTTAAATTAAGTCTAACTACCTCTCTCGACTATAACAGAAATTTAAGAAATTTCTAAATTTAATGTGTTGCATACTTTTGGGATATTGTAATAAATAAATTGTGTCCACACCTAATCCTGCTACTAAACGGCGGCTATGTTCCGAAGGATGTAAAAAAAACATAAAAAAAAGTTACGAGGGCTGTAAGTGCGACTAGGTATTTTTTTAAGAAAAGGTCAGTCTCATCGTGTGTCCACATTCTTCAATTATTTGAGCCAGCTTCGATGGGAATTTTTTGATGATAAATATTTCACTTTTTATGATATATCACCTTTTATTTTGACATTAAAAAGTTCATATCTTTCTTAATACCCCATGATGGGCCGAAATTAATATTTAACAGTAATAAATTCATAACTTTATAAATATCTAGCCGATATTTCCAAAATTTTCACCGTGTTTTATTGCATCTCCGGCGCCAAATGCTGGCTATAAACTTTTCTGATATATAAAGTGGGAGTAGCTCCGCCCATATAAAAAAATATATTTAATTTTCAACGTGTTTTATTGCATCTCCGGCGCTTAATGCTGGATATGAACTTTTATGATATTTAAAGTGGGAGTAGCCCCGTCCATATAAAAAAAAAACATTTCATGGTATATCTGACCCACTATTTTAACTAGGATAATCAAATTAAAATATTTAAGGTGTATAGCCATGCGAAAAATGAAGGCTATAGAAATAGTATTCGTGGCACCTTCCATACAAAAAAAAATATCTATATATTTTCGAATTAGAATTGCCAAAATTTGTTAACATGCTTTTACTTAATTGAAAAATTAGGATTTATCAGCCTTGAGTTCATTTTTAATTTTCAAATTACTAATTTGAAAATTTGAAAGTAATAAGTAGAGAAAAAACTGAAAAAAATTATTTTTGAACGCGGCTAGTGGATTGCAATTTTTGTCCCGCCACACGACGTCATCAGCACTTAGCGCCCTCGACCACAGTCGAGCTATCAAATTGCAGAGATAAGCATCAATTTAACTCATTGAGTTTGATCGAACATCACTACGTTTAATTGATTGTGTATTCTCCTATTACTTGTTTTGCTCGATCTTTTCACTTGCCATTGGCATGTAGAGAAGAACAAGACATTTTGGTTTGATGCTATTTATAGAATAGTAACAGTGTTCACATATGTAAGTAAATTACATGAATGTATCTGAATGTAAATGCAACGTGTCCTTTGCTTTTTTAATTATTTGGGAATTAATTATTCGAACTTTAAATTGAATTAATTGAAAAATTAGGATTTATCAGGCTTGAGTTCATTTTTAGTTTTCAAATTATTAATTTGAAAATTTGAAAGTAATAATGTAGAGAAAAAACTGAAAAAATTATTTTTGAACGCGGCTAGTGGATTGCAATTTTTGTCCCGCCACAGGACGTCATCAGCACTTAGCGCCCTTGACCACAGTCGAGTTATCAAATCCTAATTTTTCAATTAATTCAATTTAAAGTCCGAATATGTGATTTCACATAAAATTGGTGCGGAAGTAGGAATGGTAATATTTACAAAGACGAGGATAGATAATAAACTGATATTGTTCACTTGCACTTCAAACGAGTTGTGGCGCTTTTAGAACACAAAGTTTAATTTTTTCATTTTATGACATTTTTTGCCAACTGGTTATTTATATCCTGGCTTTTTGAGCGTCTAGTATTATAAACATTTAATTCTAGTAGATATGTTGAATATTCATTCTAGGTTAAATGCCTAAATTTAAAACATTTTTCAAATAACTTCAAATAAGTAATTTTTGTCATTTTTCTGAAAAGTTATATAAATGGACCTTAGGTTGCGCGTTGACTTAAATTTGTTTATTTAGTCTTAAACATCACTAAATGGTCTAATTTTAAGATTTTCGTTTAAAAAAATTTTTCAACTTTTACACGAAGTTTTTCTTGTTCGAGCAACATTTCCTAACCAAATTTGTCTACAGGAATGATCTATGTCTTGTGCGGAAAACAACGATGTATGGCAATGTAAAATTAACTTTCAATAAGTTGTCGAAATCCCCGAAAAATTGTAAGACTATGTGTTGACAAAAAAAAAAAAAAAAAAACGAAACGAAACGAAAAATTTATTGCCTTTGGCGTTGCCGTACTTCTAAGATAACAACCAAAGTGATTAATTTTATATGACATAATGTAGCACAAGTACCGGTGATTATAACTGAGTGGTTTTTGTTAATATTAAACGATTTAAGAAAACTAATTTATTCGCCTTAACTTCTTCTAGCCGGTCCATCGTGTACCCCTTTATTCTTTAGTCCCTATACATTAGGTTGATACTGACTGTTACATTTTATTAACAAAAACTCTAAACAAAATTAGTCCTAAATCCATAATTTTGTGTAAATTTTATTCCGTTAGGGTTTTTGCCAATCGACTTATTTAACTTTTTATACTACATTTCACTTGTCGTATTTATTTTAACTTCTAATTTATTAACTGAATAAACACATTGTTATACTTTTTTTTTTTTAAATTGCATTCAATTTATATGTAAAATTGCAATGAAAATGTTTTTCGCGGTTGTTTATTATGTTGACATATAAAATTCAAATAATTGAAATTTAACGTGAACAAATGTCGTAAAATAAAATAAAAATATTTTAAGTTAAATTTTTTTATATAAAAAAATTAAAAAATGGGGTAATAAAGTGTTTAAGGCGTATGAGAAATTAAAATATTTTAATGAATTGATAATAATCATACGTAATGTATGTAGTTTTTAACACCACGGCACACTATGATATTTCTGTTGCAAAAAAGGCATTTTTGACTATTACTTTTCAAAAATCTAATAATGTCATTTTATAGAGAAGAATCTGGCAATGAAAAATCTGCATTTTTTCCTAAGATATGTATAGATATGTATAGAAAAAAATCGGTTGAAATCAGCTGAATATTGTGAAACAAAAATTTATGGTAAAATTATTAAAATTTAAGGACTTATGTATCAAAGATATTTTAACTTGCAAAATGTAGGTATCAATTTTATTTAAGTCTGAGATCTTGTTTTTGTTTAAAAGAAAACAAGTAAGAGTGTTATATTCGGCTGTGCCGAATCTTATATACCAACCATCAGGTTGTGTTAAATTTAGAAACATATCTCATATATTTACGAGGCTGCAGCAAATTCAAAACATGGACCAAATTGGAAAAAAGTTGTTACGCTAGTTGGTATTGTTGGTAAAATATTTGGAATAACTTCGGTTGCAGTAGCTTTATAGTTCAAAATTCAAAAGTGTGTAAGTGGTTTCCCTAGTAATTATTTACTTTGAAAAAAATTCGTTATCGTAACCGGGTATGGTTTTACATTAATAAGTTGTTAAATACTTTTAGTTTAGCTTAATATTAAGTTAAGATAAAGAAGTTGATAGTAATACGACAGGTCCATATATTTTGTTAGGAGTTCCTAATGCATCTACCATATACATAATCTTAATATGCTGCTTGTACTTCCGAATCTTTTTGATTGTAGATATAAAAAAGGGGATGTAATATAAATATATAAGAATTATAGCCAAATGTTGTTCGATTTTTTGGTTTCCGGGAGTGTTTTTTATATGAAAGCTATAGTCAAATATGGACCGATTCCTATAAAATTTGATATACTGACCAATAGTTGCATAAAACTTCTCTATACTAAATTTAGTCGTCATAGCTATCACAATTGTACTCAATTTATCAGCATTTATGTGTTTCCCGGGGCGGGATTATAACGGAGCTCTAACTAAATGTGAACCGATTTCGCCCATTTTCAGTACACAACTTTTGTTACATATCGGAAATACTTTTGTAAAATTTTGTCTCTCTAGCTTTTGTAGTTAAGGAGCTGTCGCGCTTTTATCTGACGGACAGACGGACATAAATATCCTTTTCTTTTTGTATTTTTGTGTTTCTGTAAGTTTTTTATATGGGAGCTATGGTCAAATGGTGACCGATTGTAACAAAATTTTGCACACTGACTGGCTTTCACATAAGACTTGCTTTTGCAAAATTTTGTTGCTGTAGCCCTTTCAGTTAAGGCGCTATCGCGCTTTTATCTAACGGACAGACGGACATAAACCCCCTTTTCTTTTTGTATTTTTGTGTTTCCGTAAGTTCTTTACATGGGAGCTATGGTCAAATGGTGACCGATTGTGACAAAATTTTGCACACTGGCTGGTATTCACATAAGACTTATTTGTGCTAAATTTGGTGGCCAAAGCTATTACATTTTAGCATTTATTGGCATTTAAGTGAATTTCAGGTGGAATTTTGGCTGTTTCCGTATGTTTTTTATATGGGAGCTATGGTTAAATGTAAACCGATTTCGATGAAATTTTATATGCTGCCTAGTGCTTATGAAAAACTTCTAGATACCAAATTTTGTCATCATAGCTATTATAATTTGTTAGTTTTTAGCAAATAAGCGACTAGTCTACGGGAGCTATGGTCAAATGTTAACCGATTTTGCCCAATTTCAATACCAAAATTTTCTCATAAATGAAGAATGTTTTTGCTAAGTTTCAGTGCTAGCTAGCTCCTTTCGTTTAGGCGTTATCGTGATTTCAACAGACAGACAGACAGACGGACATCGCTCAATCGTCTTAGAATTTCATAAGGATTCAGAATATATATAGTTTTTGATTTTTGAGCCAATATTAAGGAAATTACAAACGGAATGACAATCTCAATATACCCCCATTCTTTTTGATGGTGGGTATAAAAAAGTTTGGGAGATATAAGCGCATCAATTGTCCTATAAAATTCAGCATTTGTTTTCGTTGGAGAAAAATTCAGTTAGCTTGGTTTACCTCCGTGCTCTCAGTATAACGAAATAAAAGGCAAAAGGCTTTTCTTTTGAATTAGCTAAAAAAAAAAAATTCACTTACTTTTGTCAATCTTTTGAAAAAATCAAAATTTAGTAAAACAAAAGTAAGGAATATTGTTTATAATAAAAAAGCATTGCATACCTTCAGGCTTAAATTTTTAATAAAATTGCAGTTATTAATCCTAACATTAGTTTAAATTACATTATCTTGAGATTTACAAAGTACCGCTACGAATCTATGGATTTCAATAAAAATTAGTAGAGTTCTTTCATGGATCATCTAATAGGCATGCGGCGAGTTTTACTAAATTTTACTGAGAAGTTTGCCTTATTCATTGAGAATAAAAATATATGAAAAAATAGGGGTCCAAAACAGGCTCTTTCTTGGATCAAAAAATAAAAGTGTGCCGAATTTCATCAAATTCTTTTGCAAATTGCGGGTTATACATTGAGAAGGAAAATAAGTGAAAAAATGGGGTTCCAGGGGAGGTACCCCAAGGAGTCATCGGATTTCAACCAAAGTTAGTAGGGCTCTTATTCTGGATCACCAAATAAAAGTGTGCCGAATTTCATCAAATTCTATTGAAAATTGTGGGTTATACATTGAGAAGGGAAATAAGTGAAAAAATGGAATTCCAGGGGAGGTACCCCAAGGAGTCATTGGATTTCAATCAAAATTAGTACTGCACTTTTTGGGATCAAAATATATAAGTGTGCTAAATTTTATTGAAGATTGCGGGTTATACATTGAGAAGGAAAATAAGTGAAAAAATGGGGGTCCAAGGGAGGCACCCCAAGGAGTAGACGGATTTCAACCAAAACTATTAGAGCTCATTTTTCGATCAAAAAATAGAAGTGTATCAAATTTTATCAAATACTATTAAAAAAAGCGATTTATACATTGAGAATAAAAATAAGTAAAAAAATGGGGGTTCAAGGGAGGCAACCCAAGAAGTTGACGGATTTCAACCAAAACAAGTGGAGCTCTTTTTCGGGTCAAATAATATAGTTTGGCTGATTTTCATGAAATTCTGGTGAAAATTGGTTATACATTAAGAAAAAAAAAGTGAAAAAAATGGAGGTCCAAGGGAGGTACCTGAAGGAGTACACGATTTCAAAGTTTTTTCGAATTATTCTTATCTATATAAAACTAAATAAGTGTGCCAAATGTAGCTAAAAGAATATTATTATTGATATTTACTTAACAAAATAGGTCATATTCAATTTGATTATCATCTTCTTTTTACTTTAAATTAAATAAACCGGATTTCATTCTATGAAAATATTTTCACTTCATTAATTTAAAAATAAAAAAACTACTTTTATAAAAAAAACAATTTCTATTTGAATAAGTGAAATTTTGTTCTACCATCCAGAAAAAAATGATGTTTGTTTTTTTTTTTACTACAAATTCCTATTAAAACATGGAATTTATATAAACTAAAATTTCATATTTTTTTTCCTTCCATAAATTCCTTCATACTTTAACAAATATCTTGTGAAATATATTAAATTATCTTTGCACAGAAGAAAAACAGGAATAAACAAATTTCTTTTCATTTATTTTTATTTAGTTTTTTATTTTATTTTTATATATTACTTGTTTTTTTCTTACAAGCGTACAAATAATTTTGTAATTTCCTTTGACACTCTGTTGATTGCTAAGGATGCAACTGCAATGAAAAGAAAAAAAAACTGAAGAAAACTCAAAAGATGATGTAAGACATCAAGAGTATTATGTAGATAATTCTTAAAGAAAAATTAGAGAAACACTGTGCCAGTGACAATTTAACATATACACACTAACAAGCGCTTATCCAGCAATCATTTGCTATTGCGGAGGTGTCAAAGAACTGACTTTAATATATTTAATTTTATTGGCTTTGAAATGATGGACTTATCTTAGAAAAGGAAAATGAGATAATGAAAGGAAATAAAAGAGCTTCTTTCCAAATAAAACAAAATTTTACAAGTAATAGCGTTATATTGGGCTGTGCCGAATCTTATATATCCACCATCAAGTTATGTTAAATTTAGAAACATATCTCATATATCTGCAAGGGTGCAGCTAATTCAAAATCTGGGCAAAAAATGAAAAAATCGCTAAGCTATTGGTATTGTTGGTAAAACCTTTGGACTAAACTCGATTGCCGTAGCTTTATAGTTCAACATTTAAAAATATTTTAGTGGTTTCCCCAGTATTTACTTTGATCAAAATTCGGTCTCATAACCGGGTATAGTTTTACATTAATAAGTTGTTAAATACTTTTCGTTGTGCTTAGTATGTAGTTAGGCTTAACACGTTAATAGTAATACATCAGGTCCATATATTTCGTTAGGAGTTCCCAATAATAATCGATGCCTATCTTATTTAATAGGTGCAATCTTAGTATAATGAATGTACCTCCAAATCTTTTTGATTGTAGATATAAAAAGGGGGTGTTATATATATACGAATTATAGCCAAATGTTGACCGATTGTCATAAAATTTTACACACTTTCTGGTATATATATGGAGCTTATTCTTGCAAAACTTAGTGGCCTTGGCTATGATATAATTGCTTTTAACTGGCCCTTGCTAAAATTTTTGGTTTCCGTTAGTGTTTTTATATGAAAGCTAAAGTCAAATATGGACTTATTCCTATAAGACTTGATAAACTGATCAGAAATTGCATAAGCTTCCTTATTTTAAATTTAATCGTCATAGCTATTACAATTGTATTCAATTTATCAGCATTAATGTGTTTCCCGGGGCGGGGTTATATGGGAGCTCAAACTACATTTAAACCGAGTTTGTCCATTTTCAACACATATCTTTTTTAAGATATCGAAAATAATTTTGTAGAATTTTGTCCCTCTAGCTCTTTTCGTTAAGGTGCTATCGTGCTTTTATTTGACGGACAGACGGACGTAAACAACCTTTTCTTTATGTATTTTTGTGTTTCCATAAGTTTTTTTATATGGGAGCTATGGTCAAATCGTGACCGATTGTGAAAAAATTTTGCACACTTGCTGGCATTTACATAATACTTCCTTGTGCCTAATTTAGTCTTACAAGCTCTTGCAGTTAAGGAGCTATCATGATTTTATCTGACGGACAGACGGACATAAATCCCCTTTTATTTTTGAATTTTTGTGTTTTCGTAAGTTTCTTATATGGGAGCTAGGTCAAATGGTGACCGATTACGACAAAATTTTGCACGCTGGCTGGCCAAATTGGTTACATCTATTATACTTTTAGATTTATTGACATTTAAGTGTATTTAAGGTGAAATTTAGGCAGTTTTTGTAAGTTTTTCGTATGGGAGCTATGGCTAAATGTGAACCGATTTCGATAAAATTTTATACGCTGCCTAGGGCTAATGTAAAACTTATATATACCAAATAAGCGAGTAGCCTGAACGAGGTTATACGGAAAAGTTTGTCTGTTTCCGACTTCCTACCTAGTCAGGAAAATGTAGATAGATCGATCTACCTATCGAAATGTTGGTCGATAACCAAAAAGTTAGTTTGCATTAGTACGTGTTGCTCAGGTTCATGTTTATACCCTACACTACTACATGTTCATTAGGGTGGAGCGAAAAACAACTTTTATTGAAATTCAATAAAGGTGTTCAGAAAAAGTATCTTCCTAGGACAATGTTCTAAGGTCCTAAGGCGCACTATGGTATGTCTACTGCAAAAAAGACATTTTTTGACTATTAAGGTTATTGCATACGTACACTCAGGAAATTATTACAGTAACTGATTGTATGTTGTTTAGGAAATTTTCGGTTATGTTGTTTTCAAATGAATATTCATTTAAATTTACATGAAAATTGATTTTTAACATATTTATACATTTGTTTAAAAAACAACCTACAAAAAAATACTGAAAATCCGTAACATTTGAAAATATCAGTTGTTTAGTTTTTATATATTTTTTCAATTATTGTATCAAATATAATTCGTATTTGTTTAATTATTGTTTTTCCTTAAGTATCTTAGGTTTGCCTACTGAAGAAACTTTTTATAATACTGGCCGTATATCACGGGGTATGGCCTAAGCAAACAACAAACTTTGTTTTGTCTGTTTGGTTTTTTGATGCCTTAAAGGATATAACCTTTATATGGTTTGTTCCCTTTTGTTACGTAATTTCAAAAACAAATGAAAAATGTCCGTTTTACGGAAGTTTTACGTAGTTTTTACCATTCAATTTTTAAAAAATAAATTAAAATTTCCGTTTTTTATACTAAAAATGTAGTTTAAATTTTTGTCAGTAATTTTTTTGAAAACAACTTAATATTCCGTTTTTAAAACTGAAAATGTAGTTTAAATATTTGTCAGTTAAATTTAAATGAAATATTTATTGAATTTGAATGAAAAATCAGTTGACCGGTTTTTAAATGAATATTCATTCTTTTCAAATTACATTTTAAGTTAATTTTACTTACATAATACTCTGAGTGTAGTTTGGCAGATATAAGCGCATTAAACTTGTCCTATAAAATTCAGAATTTTCTGTTTTCGTTGGAAAAAAAGTCGGTTATTTCGGTTTACCTCCGTGCTCTCAGTATATTGATATGAAAGGCAAAAGGTCTTTCTTTCGAACTAGCTAAAAAAAATTCAGCAACTTCTTCCAATCTTTTGAAAAAATTAAAATTTAGTAAAAAGACAAGTAAGAAAGTGCTAAAGTCGGTCAAGCCCGACCATACGATACCCTTCACCACTAAGGTCAATGTTCTTTTTCCTGTATAAAGACAAATATTTGCTTAATTTTGTCATCATACAAACATTTTCTAAAAACTTATATATTTAAGCTGTTTCCGTAATTTGGACTTATATGAGAGCTAGGGTCAAATGTGGACCAATTATCTCGAAATTTGGCAAAATGATTACAGTTCTCGCAAAACTCATGTTTCCAAAAATAGTGAATGCGGACCGATTATCTCGAAATTTGGCAAATTTATTACAGTTCTAACAAAAATCATGTTTCCAAAAATTAGTGATTTTTGTCTCATTTACTGCGTTTTGACACATAAGTTTGTAGTGGTCAAATGTGGACCGATTTCAACGAAATTTGGTACAGTGATTTTAGTTTACATAGGCAGTATTTGTTTTAAATTTCATGAAAAATATTGATATTTGTGGCCAATATATCAATTCCGAGAAGTTGGACCTATGGGAGGTACAATAAATAATGGATTGATTTTGACAAATTTCAATATTTCAATAATTATTTGTGCCAAATTTCATAAAATTGTCTTTAGAATTGCGACCTGTACTTTGATTTCATGGTTTACATGGGGGTCCAGCCAGCCAGCTTTCCAGCCTCACGGACGGACGGACTGACAACGCTAAATCGCTATACTAAAAGGTGGGTCTAAGACAAATATTTCTATGCGTTACATATAGCAGCACAAACTTATAATATCCTTTCCACCTAAATATGTTGGTAAATGGTATAGAAAGTCAAGAGTATTGCTTATAATAAAAAAGCATTGCATACCTTCAGGCTTACCTTTTTATATCAAATTGCAGTTATTAATAATTTTCTAACAATAATTTGTTTATATGTTTTTGACATCTATTTCAAAAAGCGCATAAGAAATATAAAAAAAAAAAAACAAAACCATATGTTAATATGGAATAATATGAAAATATGGGGGTCCAAAGCAGGGGCCAAATTACCGCATTCGATATCGATCGAAAACTCAGGCTTTTACTCGAATATTGTAAAGTATACTTTAGGGATGTTCAAAGTTACTTCGATGCAAAAAGTTTATTGAAATTTGGTATCCATTTTGATTCGTTTTTAAAAATATATATTGTTCAATTAAAACTCTTTTACTACTGTTCATCTATTGGAAAATAATTTCAAAAATAATATTGTAAACTGTGCATCTTTTAAATAATTTTGATTATCCTTAAGGTATGCTATACAAATGTTTTGAAAATATCTAAGATTTCGATCGATATCGAATGCCGTTATTTGGCCCCAGGTCTTTCTTAAATCAACTAATACGTGTGTTGAAGTTCATTAAAGTTTGTCGAGAGTTACGGCTTATAGATTGAGAATTTAAATACCTAAAAAATGTGGGTCTAAGGCAGGTACACTCAGGAAATTATTACAGTAACTGATTGTATGTTGTTTAGGAAATTTTCGGTTATGTTGTTTTCAAATGAATATTCAATTAAATTTATATGAAAAATGATTTTTAACATATTTATACATTTGTTTAAAAAACAACCTACAAAAATATAAATTTTTTCAATTATTGTATCAAATATAATTCGTATTTGTTTAATTATTGGTTTTCCTTAAGTATCTTAGGTTTGCTTACTGAAGAAACTTTTTATAATAATGGCCCCCTATCACGGGATATGGCATAAGCAATCAACAAACTTTGTTTTGTCTGTTTGGTTTTTTGATGCCTTAAAGGATATAACCTTTTTATGGTTTCGTCTTTTATGTTAAGTTAATCACAAAACAAATGAAAATTGTCCGTTTTACGGAAATTTTACGTAGTTTTTTACCATTCAATTTTTTAAAAATAAATGAAAATTTCCGTTTTTTATACTAAAAATGTAGTTTAAATTTTTGTCAGTAATTTTTTTGATAACAACTGAATATTCCGTTTTTAAAACTGAAAATGTAATTTAAATATTTGTCAGTTAAATTTAAATGAAATATTTATTGAATTTGAATGAAAAATCAGTTGACCGGTTTTTAAATGAATATTCATTCATTTCAAATTACATTTTTAGTTAATTTTACTTACATAATATTCTGAGTGTACCTCAAGAGTCGAAGGATTTCAGTCAAAACTAGTAGAGCTTTTTCTTTAATAAACTAATAGACGTGTGGCAAATTTCATTACATTATGTTAAGAATTTCGCCTTATACATTGAGAATAAAAATACATAATTCGGATTATACGCATTCCAACAAAAATTCTAAGAGCTCTTACTTGAATCAACTTATATAGACGTGTGCTAAATATCATTGAATTATATTAAGAATTTCGCCTTATGCATTGAGAATAAACATACATGAAAAAAATGGGGGTCCAAGACAGGTACCCCAAGGATTTGACGGATTTCAACCAAAATAAGAAGAACTATTTTTTTTAGGGTTATATAATAGAAATGTGCCGAATTTCATAAAATTCTGTTGAAAATTGCATGTTATATAGTGAAAAAAATATAAGTGAAAAGAAAAAAGGTCTTATCTATATAAAACTAACTTAAACTAAAAACTAAAGTGTGTCAAATTTCAAAGAATCACTTCTCTATCTTCTATTTTTTGCGGTTAGATGTATGAAGAAATATGATTGTGTTACGGCCGCTTCCCTGTGTATTCCAACGAAGCGCTTGTTGAGCCAAGTTGGTATTTGGCCTTCGAAGCGTGTGACATATCCACCGTCATTTCCGTTTATATACTTCTACAGAAGTTGGTTTGATTTGGTTTGTCGCTTTTAGTAGATCTTTATGTCTTATGCGATTTGGTCACCGTATATTTTTTAAGAATTTGCCTCAAGTATTTGTTTTCAAACGTTTGTAGGCGCTCATCGATGGCATTTATGCGTTCGCAAGTTTTGCAACCGTAATACAAGATGGACTTGACATTTGAGTTGTATATTCGTAACTTTGTTGTTGTTGATATGTGCCGAGATTTCCAAATAGCTAGAAGAATGCCGAATACATATTTTACATTATTAATATTCTATTCAATGGCCGTCGCCACCTTATATTGATACCAAACTACCAAGATAATTAAAGGTACCTACATATCCAATAACCTTGATATTCACATTTATATGTGTCGACGGGTTTGCGCCATAGCCCCAGGCTATTGTTTTGAAGATATTGATTTCCAGCTTCCCCAAAATTAATAGTGAAAATGTTTTCTTAAAGGTGACCTGTGTTTTGGCTAAGAAGATATACGTCATCAGCGTATTCCAAGTTCTCGAGTTGTTTAAAGGGTATCCATCGTATACCGTGTCTACCCTTCAAGGAAGTGCTCATTATGTTGACGATGACGAGGATAAGAGGATTAAGTGACAAGATACATCCTTGTCTTACTCCAGTAGTAACTTCAAATGGACAAAGGTAAATGGTCTAACCTTTGTGTAGGAACCGACATTTTAAATACACATAAATGCCGAATTAAGTTCAAAATTTTTGTCGGCATGTTATGATTTTCTAAGATTCTCCATAGATAGCTGTTACTGAAACTCTAGAAGGTCTTCATAAAGTCGATAAACTCTACGTAAATGGGCGTGCGGAATTCATTATATTGCTGTAGTACTTTTATTACTGTGTTGATTAGGTCAATACAGAATCGATTCTCTCTGAAACCAAAATGATTGTAGTGGAGTTAAGCGGAAACTGCATCGGATATTCTATTCAAAATTACTTGACTTAGTATTTTTCTCGGAACTGGAAGTTGTGTTATACTACTCGTAGTTATTGCAGTCTTTTGAGTCACCGGTTTTTGATATTTTGACTTGTAACCTTCATTCCAATTGCTTGGCAATGCTTCTTCCTTCCATATTTTACGAACAAATGGATTTTCAAATTGTTTTATAGTTTTACAGAGTTTAGATGGATTTTCCTAATTTTTTGTCAACATTTTGAGTTCAAAATTCAACGTCCTAGAGCAAAATATAGACTTTATACTTCCGAATATATTAACTTTCACCAGCTAAATTAAAAAATCGAACCGGTGGGAAATTTCAAGCCTAAACATATGCAACACTTTTTTTAAAATCTGTGTAATAATTTAGATGACTTTTTTATGCCATTCACAACCATAGGTATTATTAGTTTGTGCTAATGTATGTATTGCATAGAAATATTGGCCACCAATATGTCAGTATTGCAACAGACTTAGATTCACTCCCTGAGTCGATTTAACGATGTCAGACCATCTGTCTAGACGGCTGGCTGGACCCCATTGTAAACCTTGCAACCAAAGTACAGGTCGGAATTCTAAAGATTATTTGATGCTAATTTGATACTTTTTGTAGTGGGACCATAGCTGTTGAAATTTGGCTAAATCGGTAAATTATTTGGGATACCTCCCTTAGGTTTCGCTTGGTATTTTGTCCGCAAATATCAGTCTATTTTTATAAAACTTCAAATAAATAAAAGAATTACTATACTAGATTTCATTAAAATTGGTCCATATTTGACTATAGCTCCCATACAAACTCTTCTGCCAAAACTCACTTAATGAGACGAAAATTACTTAAATGATCGTTAATCCGAAGATAACGCTTATTTAATGTTTTTTTTTTTTTTTTTTTGTATACATAATTTTTGTAAAAACTGTAATCAAATTGCTAAATTTCTAGACAATCGGTCCATATTTAACCCCAGCTCACATATAAGTCAAAATACTATAAATAGCTTAAATATATAAGTTTTCAGAAAATCTTTGTATGAAGACAAAATTTAGAAAGTATTTGTCTTTATACAAAAAAAAAATTTACTTCATTGGTCTAGATTGATAGTTTTCGATATCGATCGAAATCTTAGATATTTTCAAAACATTTTTTGTACAGCATACTTAAAGGAGAATCAAAATTATTTAAAAGATGCAAAGTTTACTATATTATTTTTGAAGTTATTTGCCAAAAGATGAACAGAAGGAAAATAATTTAAATTGGACTATAAGTTCTTAAAAACGAATCAAAATGGATACCAAATTTTAATAAACTTTTTGCATCGAAGTAACTTTGAACATCCCTAAAGTATACTTCACAATATTTGCTTAAAAGTCTGAGTTTTCGATCGATATCGAATACGGTAATTTGGCCCCAGATATTAGTGTGAACTTAAATATTTCCTCTAACACTCTTCCAGAAGATACTTGGAAGTAAAATCCTAAATGATATATTATAGTAATGTCTTTCCAATGCTACCAGGACAAAAACTCCATCCATGCAAATATCTTAGAATTTATGAAGCTTCAAGGTGAAAATTAAATTAAGAAAACATCAACGGAAATAACAAGTTAAGGAGAAAAAAAGAAAACAACTGGGAATTTAAAATGAAAATAATTTAATACTTAAATATGTATGTATGTGTATAACCTACACTTTCATAGAAAACAATAAAGCACATTATGTAGAAATGTTTAATTATAACTCTTATACTTACAAAATTTACCTGAAATAACTATACAACTAAAGAAATAATGACTATAACAAAAAAATATTTTTTTGTCGATATTTGGTCATATCCGAACAGAAAAATATTTTATTGATTGTTTTATTTTTGAACTTCTGTTTTGAAAAATAAAATATTTTTGAAATTATAAAACTTTTAACAATGAATGTATGAATATGTTTCTAATTAATTGTAATGTTTTAGAACATCGAAGTTAAACCTGATAGTCCTAATGTCCATTTCCACATAAAATTTGCAACAATAATTGAATTTATTGTTATTTAAACGTCCTAAAGACCTTTTATACCAGGAGCATATTGAATGAAAGGATGCAGAATTGCCTGGTGTCTCTAGCTACCAGGTAAGAACTGTATCCAATTCCCACTCTAACCTTCTCGTGGTACATCCTGAAAACCTTAGCAACCTAGTTTTAGATGCAGTAAATAACCCGTGTGGGATTCTAGGTCAGGGCTTATATAAAAGGGAGTTATCTTAGAGCCATTCCAACGTGTATTGTCTAAGATCTAAGATAATTGTACTTCGTAAAGTACGAAAATGCAGCGTCTGTTCAACATGTTAGTTGCGGCTGCAAGCGAGCCTAAGTCTCGGATCGAGCGGCTCGCTATACAAACATGGCTTGTGTCTTTGGACCCATCACCCATCGACTTAGCACTCACGATGTTTTAAGCATGGAAAGAAACAATATTTCAGAATATACTACTTCAAGGGGTAATCATGTGAGAAATCCCCCTGCTACGGCAGTTGGCGCAAGGATTTTGGAGTTTCCTAATCTATGCAAGAACATTATGATGAATGAAACCAAGACAAAAACAGAAATAAAATTGGAATATTTTCTATCAATTTTTTTTTTCATCGGATGAAAATAATTTTGAATTGATAAATATCCCAAACGATTTTTTTATTTTTTATTTTCATCGGATTGAAAAACGATACACAATTTTTAGGGATATTTATTATTTTTTAAACTTCAATGATTGTTTTTATATGGATTAAAATATGAAAATATTGTTTTAAAAGTATTAATATTCGGTCTCTGTTGATAACACAAAAAGGAAAATTATCGAATTAGTAAAGTCATTTTGAAGTTATATCTTAAATCTTTAAACGAGCAATAACTGTATTGTATATATATCTATATTTATATATATATATAGAATGGCGATCTCGAAATCGGCTCTAACGGTACCTTTTTTGCCGTATAAATCGAATATGAATTGACTTTGGGAAAAAGGGAAAAATCGAAAACATTATATCTCCTTAAGTAATAGATATAGAAACAAAATTAAAATAAAATTTTGAACAGCTATGAAAATAAGCGAACATTTGTTAGGTACTTTTTTGAACTATGTCCGATAGGGTGAAAATAGCTTTTATTGGTACTTTTTTTAAGCCATAGAATATAGAAAGGAATTTTGTACTGCAGTCAATAGATGTGAAAGAAATGTTGTACAAGTATTTGGTACTTTTTTGATTTTGGAGCCAAAATAGGTAAAAAAAAGGGATAAAATGATAACTTAACATCTCAAAAAGTAATATAAATATGTTAATTGCGTTTTAATAAAATGTACCGAATTCAATTGGTACCAAAGAAGTGCCAAATATGCATATGGAACTTTTTTATAATTAGAGATACAAATTGGAAAAAAGTTGTAATGTTTTAACTTTTAAACAAATGAATGTTTGTCTGTATGTATGTTCTTTATAGAATAGTAAACTATGCATTTAATCATGCTATGCTCTTTAGCGAAGATGTTGTGGATAAGCAGGCAAAGGTTCTTATGTTAGTAAACTAATTTCCGAAAGGTGGCGCCACTGAAAATGAATAAAAATGAATTAAATCGTAAACTGCGCATTTGATCATGATATGATCTTAAGCAAAGTTGTGGCACATGAGCAGGCTAAGGTTTCTTGATTGGTGTAAACAATGGCGCTACTGAAAATTACTCAAAGTGAATTAAATCGTAAACTGTGCATTATCATAAAGCTCCGAGTAAGGCCCGGTCAACCAGCTACTTAAATATAATGACAGAAAGGATTTGATCTATTGTAGAAAGTCCAAGAACTGCACAAACCTGATTTGATTTGGTTAAATAATACCCAATTAATATATAACTTTTATGGGATCTGAGATGAATAATGAACAAGAGTGTTATATTCGGCTGTGCCGAATCAAGATATAAAAATGGGATGATATATATGTAAGAATTATGGCGAAATGTTGACCGATTGTAACAAAATTTTACACACTGGCTGGCTGGTGGTCTAGCAATCATAGTTTCTAATTAAATAGTTTTTAACTGGCCTTTGCTAAATTTTTTGGTTTCCGTGAGTGTTTTTTATATAAAAGCTAAAGTCAAATATAGACTGATTCCTATAAAATTTGATAAACTGACCAATAGTTGCATAAAACTTCTCTATTTTAAATTTAATCGTCATAGCTATTACAATTTTATTCAATATATCAGCATTAATGTGATCCCCGGGACGAGGTTATATGGGGGCTCTAACTAAATGTCAACTGATTTCGTAAATTTTCAATACACAACTTTTTCAGCATATCGAAAATAATTTTGTAAAATTTTGTCCCTCTACCTCTTTTCGTTAAGGAGCTATCGCACTTTTATCTGACGGACAAACGGATATAAACCCCCTTTTCTTTATGTATTTCTGTGTTTCCATAAGTCTTTTATATGGGAGCTATGGTCAAATGGTGACCGATTGTAACAACATTTTGCACACTGGCTGGCATTGACATAGGACTTCCTTGTGCTTAATTTAGTCTGACTAGCTAATATAGCTAAGCAGCTATCGCGCTTTTCTCTGATGGTCAGTCGGGAACTATCTCAAATGGTGACCGATTGCGACAAAATTTTGCACTGGCTGGTATTGATATAAGACTTTCTTGTGCCAAATTTAGTGGTTATATCTGTTATACTTTTAGATTTATTGGCATTTAAGTGTATTCTAGGTGAAATTTAGGCTTTTTACGTAAGTTTTTTGTATGGGAGCTATGGCTATTTGTGAACCAATTTTGATGAAATTTTATATATTGCCTAGGGCTTCTATATACCAAATCTTATCATCATAGCTGTTATAATTTGTCATTTATTAACAAATAAGCGATTAGCCTAGACGAGGTTATACGGGAGCTATGGTCAAATGTGAACCGATTTTTCACGATTTTAATAATCAGAGATGAAGAATATTTTTACTAAGTTTCAGTGAGCTAGCTACTTTCGCTTAGGCATTATCGTGATTTCAACAGACAGACAGACAAACGGACGGACAGACAGACAGACAGACAGACAGACAGACAGACAGACAAACGTCGCTCAATATTCTTAGAATTTCAGAAGGATTCAGAATATTTATCGTTTTTGGTTTTTGAGCCAATATTAATGATTTTGATAGTGGGTAAAAGAATACAAACTGATTGACAAACTAAAATACCCCCTCACTATTGTTGAAGGGAATGCAAGTAGTTGCAAATTATTAAAGAAGTCTAACAAATTTGATAAAAATTGAACAGATTCAGTTTGACAATGTTTTATTTAATTAAATTATATCAATCGAGCAGACAATTAGATTTTATTTGTTATCCAATGAATCGGATGTATTTAAATTTGTCTAAATGTTGATTTATGTTGTAAACATTATTTTTTATATATTATTATTTTGTTAAAATAAATAAAATCAATTTAAAGAATTTAAATAAATAAATATTAGCATTACATGCAAATTATTAAATACCATATAATTAAAAAAAATGTCAGATGAACATTTCAAATGTATTTGAAGAAAATAAAATCAAAAATTTTAAT